>LYNE01001525.1:9916-23172 GCA_001662545.1 Rosa x damascena | reverse complement strand
CGTTAAGGCATTGATAATTGCCTTAAAGCTAGTACGGTTCAGGTTGACAGATTCAGTCTGTCCATTGGTTTAAGCGAGTAAGATACCTTAACGATCATCAATTTGGCTGAAAATTTGCGGAGATGATCTATACAGTAGTACCTAAAAACTGAACGGTCGAGATGTGGATGTGCGACCGAAAAGTGACCGAAAACTCGAACTTCACACTTTAATTTCAAATCGAAGCTCCGCTCTGGATAAAATATATATGCATTGGTGATCTTGTTATGATACAAGCAATATGTGTGCATGGGTTCATTTATTGTTTTGGGGTATAACTTTCGGGAAACAATATATTGTGGGAAATGATATTTTCTATTGGTTTAAAACATGTTTGAGGATTTGGGAGTCACAGGTTGTGATTTCTCCTTTGAGTTTTAGGTAACATTTTCAGGTTCAGTGTGACCATTTTAAATGTTTTGATCTGACAATTGGTGGTATGAGGATTTGGGAGTCACAAGTTGTGATTTCTTCTTTTGAGATTTGGGTAACATTTTGGGTCCAGTGTGACTCGTTTGATGTTTTGATCTAAGGGTCAGGTTGGCCTAAGGATCCGAGGTCGCAGATTGTGACATCAGGCAATATATTAGGAATCACACCAAAATCGAAATAAATAGTACGGGTATCCAAAAAATATCTCGAAATTCTGACGAACTCGTCATGATGTGTAATTTATTGTCGTGTCTCAATCCTTATATTCGTTAATGGTTTTGCTATTCAATGTGCGGATTTAATAAAAATTAAAAAAAGACTTACTCGGTTGACAAATTAAGCAGATCCAACTCGAAACATAAACAAAATTAGATGCATTTTGGACTAGTAGCTTGAAATGATGTTATAAGCAAATCCAACGGTCGGTGTCTCATGTCTATGATCGATGATGATCCTGCCATTTGAAGTGTGTTATTATTAAAAATAGGGTTATTAAGCCTCATTCAGTTGACCAATTAGATTGAAGTCATAACCTTGTCGAAATTGGATGATTTTTGAACCCGAAGCCTAAAATAATATACTTTTCACATCTAATGATTGGTTTATGAAGTTTATGAGTTGTTGACGGTCTTTCCCTTTTTAGTGTGGAGTTGATAAAAATAAGGTTACTAAGCCTGATCCGGTTGACCGAGTGGATCAAAGTCATAACCCTGACGAAATTGGGTGATTTTTGGATACGAACCCTAAAATAATATAATTTTCACATCTAACGGTCGGTTTCTCAAGTCTATGATCAGTTGACGGTCTTGCCCTTTGAAGTATAGCTAATAAAAATAGGGTTATTAAGCCTGTTTCTATTGACCTTGCATATCGAACTCATAACCATGACAAAATTGGATGATATTTGAACCCGAAGCCTAAAATAATATAATTTTCACATCTAATGGTCGGTTTCTCAAGTCTATGATCCGTTGACAGTCATGCCCTTTCAAGTATAGTTAATAAAAATAGGGTTATTAAGCCTCACTGGGTTGACCGAGCGGATTGAAGTCATAACCACAATTAAATTGGATGATTTTTAGACTTGAAGCCTAAAATAATATAATTTTCACATCTAACTGTCGGTTTCTCAAGTCTATGATCCGTTGATGGTATTGCTCTTTGAAGTGTAGGTAATCAAAATAGAGTTATTAAGCCTCATTTGGTTGATGGATCGAACTCATAACTATGACGAAATTGGATGATTTTTGAACCCAAAACATAAAATAATGTACTTCTTACATCTAACGGTCGGTGCCCAAGGCCTAACATCCTTGAAAGCTATGGATTCGTCTTGATGCCCTCTTTCTATCCATGGAGATTTGAGTTAGATCCAACGATTATTTCTAGAAGTCTCGTACTAGGACGCTCGATTTACGAACGGTTTTCTGGGAGGCTATTCGTATTATTGAGAAGATAAGTATTCAGAATGCGAGTCGCGGTGTTACTAACTTTGAACAGTGTTGGATTTGAAGATCATATTTTAGGTAGGGTCTCTCGGAGAACATTTTCTATTAAATTGATAAATAGAATTATTATTGAAATTAGTGACTTATTTGACATTGGTCGAGTTAAGTCTTGAATATTACCGCTTTATAAAAACATGTGTTATAACGATTATGATGTCATTCATGACACATATGCATTGGGAAATGTTCATATAGATTTGTAAAAGAAGTTTGGAAGGATATGTAGAATATTGATTTGGATTACGGAAACAAATGCTTTTGTGTAGTTAAGCTTGACTCGTCTGGCCAAATTTCAGGCGGGCTAATAAAGCTGTACTATTTTGGTAATCAAGTTTAAGCAAGATGACTAGCAAAAAGGGAATTTGAATTGTTACTAGGTGTTAGATCATATATTCGAAACATCTAGAGTCACCCCCGGGTCGGTAAAATACATGATATGGGACATGTAGGCTATCTTGTTTTGATATATGGAGCAATGTTTTAAAAGGCTGAGGCGTAAGGCGTAAGCCTTACGTATAAATTAGTTGTATTTATGTATAGAACTAGTCTTATGTATAGAACATGTATTGTAACCAAGAAAACATGTATTGTAACCTACACAATTTGAAGGTATGTACAATTATAATACACAACCAGCTGGAAGAAATTAGAGTATTTACACTTGTAAGTAACCAATTAATGAAATGGAAGGTCCACAAAACAGAATCTGAACCTAAACAGAATGTTGTATATGACTTTACTGAACTATATGACAAATTCAAGTTGGCAAGAACTAAATGACTTTACCGAACTTATTCATAATCCAAGAACATTTTCCGATTTGTTCGAAATCCAAGTGTTCATATAGTTAACAACACTTGGAACTATATTCATTGATTTCATTCACACAAAAATTGAGATCGGCAGCAACAGCAAACAATTATAAGGTATCCAAATTCCAATTCCAATTGCACATAACAAAGAAACACAAAATCATCCAAAGAAAGCAAAGAAAGTTGAGAGAAAAGCATGATCATACCTTAAACTCCTTTTCCTCAAATCAAACTACAACTCTCCGACTCTCTTCAAATCGAACTTATTTCTTCTCCACTTCTGCAAATAGCCTCCTCTAGAACCAAATTCTTGAAAAAACTTATGGGCTCTTCATGATTTTATCAATTTTTCGAGTATGAGATTGGGATTGGCTGCTCTTGAGAGTGAAGAGTCAGGGAGGAGGCTGTTGAGAGTGAAGAGTCGGGGAGGAGGCTGCTAAGAGTGATTTGGGTCTTGGCTCGTGTTCAAAATGCTACCTAAATGAATCTAAACTCATAAAACACCAAAACGACGTCATTTTGGTGTTTGTAAAAAAAAAAAAAAAGTCCCAGGCATGCGCGCAGAACGCCTTGACGCGCGCTTCCTCCGCCTTCTGTGCCTTCATCTTCGCCTTCAGCACCTCTGCGCCTCATCTGCAAAACAGAGGGAATTTCTCTAACGCCTCACGCCTTTTAAGCATTAAGGCGCACCTGACGCGCACTTTTTAAAACATTGATATGGACTAACATGTAATTAAGTGAAACTCATTTGACATGCATCGTTTCTATTATTCATTTTTTGTAAGAATTTTTTGATAACTTGTTTGTGACTTCTAGATAATAATGACTTTAAAAAGTTTGGCTCTACTGAGCGTAACCTTACCCCTATAGACTTTTGTTCAGGTGTGACACAAGTTTCGAGAAGAATTAAGCAGGTTGAGTCTAGAATGAAGAGCCTATAAGGAAGAGTTTATTTACATTCTTCTTTGTGACACTCACACCTCAGATTTGACGTTAGGTGCTTAAAATTTACTGACACCAGGTCTGGGGCGTGACATGTACGATACGATGACACGTTTTCCCTTTGAAGAATGTGGTGAAAAAAAAAAAGGTAATTAAGTCTTAGTCGGCTGACCGAGTAGATCAAGGACATAACTATGATAGAATTGTTCGGGTTTTGAACCTGATGCCTAAAATAATATACTTGTCACATCGTAAGGATAGTGTCTCAAGTGTATAATCCGATCACACCCTTACCTTTTGAAGCGTGTAGTGAAAAAAAAAAAGGATTATTAGGTGTTAGTCGGTTAACTAAGTGGATTGAAGACATAACTATGAAGGAATTGTTCAAATTTTGAACTTGAAGCATAAAATGATGTACTTGTCACATCTAATGGATGGTGTCTCAAATGCAGGATCCAATGACGCTCTTCCCCTTTGAAGCTTGTTGTGAAAAAAATAGGGTTATTAAGTCTTAATTGGTTGACCGAGTTGGTGACATAACTATGAATGAATTGTCCGAATTTTGAACCCGAAGCATAAATAATGTACTTGTCACATCTAATGGACAGTATCACAAGTGTATGATTTGATGACGCCTTTGTCCTTTGAAGCTTGTAGTGAGAAAAAAATAGGGTTATTAAACCTTAATTTGTTGACTGAGTGGATCAAAGTTATATCTATGACAAAATTGTTCGAATTTTGAACCCGAAGCACTCAGTCATATCTATGACAGAATTGTCCAAGTTTTGAACCCGAAACCTAAAATAACGTACTTGTCATATTGAATAGACAGTGTCTCAAGTGTATGATCTGATTACTCCCTTGCCATTTGAGCGTGTAGTGAAAGAAAGAATAGGGTTATTAAGTCTTAGTTGGTTGACTGAGTGGATCGAAGAAACAACTATGATGGAATTGTCTGAGTTTTGAACTCGATGCCTAAAATAATGTACTTGTCACATCTAAGGGACGGTGTCTCAAGTGTACAATCTAATGATACCCTTCCCCTTTGAAGTGTGTAGTGATAAAAAAAAAAGGGTTATTAAGTCTTAATCAGTTGACCAAGTGGATCGAAGACATAACTATGACAGAATTATCTGTGTTTTGAACCCGATGCCTAAAATAATGTACTTGTCACATCCAACAGATGGTATCTCAAGTGAATGATTTGATGACGCCCTTGCTCTTTGAACCTTAATTTGTTGATTGAGCAGATCAAAGTCATATTTATGACAGAATTAAGTCTTAGTTGGTTGACCGAGTGGATCAAAGACATAACTATGATGGAATGATCTGAATTTTGAAGCTGAAGCCTAAAATGACGTACTTGTCACATCTAACGGACGGTATCTCAACTGTATGATCTGATGACGCGCTTGTCTTTTGAAGCGTATAGTGAAAAAAAAAAAAGGGTCATTAAGTCTTAGTCGGTTGACCAATTGGATCGAAGACATAACTAACGGAATTGTCTGAATTTTGAAATCGTTGCCTAAAATAATGTACTTGTCACATCAAACGGATGGTGTCACAAGTGCACGATCTGATGGTGCCCTTACCCCTTGAAGTATGCAGTGGAACAACAAATAGGGTTGTTAAGTCTTAATCGGTTGACCGAGTGGATCGAAGGCATAACTATGATAAAATTGTTTGAGTTTTAACCTGATGCCTAAAATAATGTACTTGTCACATCAAACGGACTGTGTCTTAAGTGTGCGATCCGATTACGCCTTTGCCCTTTGAAGCATGTAGTAAGAGAGGGGGGGGGAACCCTTACCCAAACAGTATGCCGCCGCAAATCAATTGAGTTAACAATATTGGCTTTTGGATTGATCGGCTTTGGATAAGGGGAGCCGAGACAACTCGATCACCTCAGTTTCTAAGACGTCCAATTCAAATCAAATTGGGGGAGGAGAATAGAGCATGATAGATCAGCTTTACGATTGGGCATGATAGATCAGCTTTACGATTGGGGGAACTATCACATGCGTCCCTTGTGATTCCTACCTTAACTAACGTCATATAACTTAGCAACCCCCAATGTTGGCTAAATCATGGTTGTCGTACTGCTTCCGCACGGGATTATATTGCAGTAGACATTTACTGCGATGGATAGAAGATGCTCCACTTGTATCTTCCTCTTCTTTTCTTCCAACCTAGGTTTCTTTATGTTTTTTTTTTTTTTTGGAGCCATGTACGTCAAACTTCTTTATGGGTTCATATGCACCTTGATTAATTTCGGCGTGTGAGCAACATGGCCACTCGTTTACTCATGGTGGTTAGGCAAAGTGGATGTCTGAGTAGGAGGACGTTAGTGAAGGTTGGGCATAGCATGGGAGATATGTGATAGCTCCCCCAACCCTAAAGCAAAATGATTATATTATATCTAAAACACTATAATTAAGTCAATGCTCATGTCAATTATAATGTAATTAATTCATTTTATTTATTTTGTAAGAAATAAACGGAGTCAAAGATATTAGAAGAAAATAATGCGAAATCGGAGTAAATAATAGAGAAATGAAGAAAAGAAAATGTTGAATTAATTAATATTGATTTATTTAATTAATCAAACCATGATCAATTAATCATGTCAGCCACAGCCATATTCACGTGTTAATTAAACAATAGTTCAATTAATTTGAGCTAATTAAGGCAAAAAAGTGGCAGACCCATTATGCTTACTTCTTCTCTTTTTTTTTTTTTTCCGCGCAGCTCACACACCTTGCAATTAGGGGTGGGCGTCCGGACCCGAAAACCCGACCTGAAATGAGCAAAAAAGCCCGATTCGGTTCGGTTTTGACTTTGAAATTCTCGGTTCGGTCTAAGACCCGACCCGAATATATTTTCTCGGTTCGGTCTTGGGCCTCAAATATGCACAGACCGAAAGCCCGAACTAGCCCATTTTCCTATCATTTGCCACTTTTCCCTCTATTATTGGGTGTTATTATAATATATTAAATATATAAAAAAAAACCCCAAAGCAGTCAACCAAAGCCCACACTTTGTCCCCACTTTGTCTCCCGTTTTTGCTTTGTCTCCCACTCTCTAATTATTAAATAATGGGCTTATTAATTATTATATAGCTTATCATGTCAGTATGCCACATGATCGAGCTCTCTCTCTCTCTGAACCATCTCTGCTCTTAACCTCTCTCTCTCTTTCTCGCTCTCTCTCTCTGAACCATCTCTAGCTCTCAGCCTCTCTTTGTCTCTCGCTCTCTCTCTCTCTAAACCATCTCAGGCCCTAGTTCTTCCCAAATCCCCGATTATTCAAATTGAAAACCTAAAACCCAATTCATTTCATCCCAAATTTAATGGCATCAACACAAACTTCTTCCCAAAGTTTAAGTTCTAAATCTGATTCTGATTCCATTCATTTCAATTCAAGGACCCAATACGAGGAAGATGAAGAGGATGAAGAAGATGAAGTCATCATGAACCCACTGAAAAGCGCACCACATTTGACATTCTCGGCGCTGTTGCGAGCTGATGATGATGATGAATGTTTGGCTTGCTTTCTCTTTGAGACTCGACCCTTCTGAGAGTGCAATCGCCGAAAGCAGTTGAAAGTCACCGGAGAAGCTCCCGTTGCCGCAGCCGACAGATCTGCTCGAACGAAGAAGATGAAGCAGTGGCTTGGCTTTGGGACTACTGTTGTCTTCAACCTCACCCACTAAGGTTTCGGACCGAAAATCCTGAAAACCCGACACTAAACATAACGGGTCGGGCTCCTGTCGGTTCTCACATCTTAAATAGACTGAACCGGCCTGGATCGATTACTTTGGGCTTGGTCTCGGTTCTGGCAAAATCCGGGCCCGAACTGACCCGAGCCCAGGCCTACTTGCAATTATCTTTTCCTCCTTGCAGTCTCTCCCAAACACGTGGCCCTTATCTCACCCTTGGTTCTCTCTGTTCCAACACGGACCAAGTACTCATATATATCGACCGTCTCATCTTAGATAGACCTACAGCGCTGCAAGGGCAGCAGCACCAAAACGAAAACAGAGGCAGTCCTTTAGGCTGCTCTCTTCCTCTCCTTCCCCTCCATTTTTCCTCTTCTCTTTATGTTTTCCTTTGGAGATTTTAAGGATAACTCACACAAGCTTCAAGGATTCATCAAGAACTACAATATTCAAGACTTGGGTAATTATGAGAGTTGTAAATCAAGACTAGTCATGCTAGCTTTTTAGATATTTGTGACTATTCTTGTTTTCTCCTACACTTCTCTACTCTTTTCTATTTGAATTTTGTAATTTTGATATCTATGATTATGGGTTGTGAGTAATTTTCTTGTTGGGGTTAGGGTTGTGTGCCCTAACCCAAATTTGATGTAAAGGATGCTTAATTTAATTTATATATGGAATTTGTTAATTACTGGATGCTTGTGTTTTGTGATAATTGATTAGAATGCATGCTTAGGAATTGTCAACTCTTGGGTATGTGTTTTAATAAGTCTAGATTAAAATTTAGGGGATGACATCCATAGATTTTAGGGCTAGAACCCCGATTTAATATGCGTGGGAAGTACAAGCATGGTTCACTACATGATTAGCTTGATCGCAATTATGGTGAGCTTGGTTGCCTAATTCCTCGAACTCTAGGCCTCTTAATGTGAGTTAGTGACCCTTGAACCGGCTCTAATTCATGTCAAGTGAGTTCGTACGGCCCTTGAACCGGAGTAGGAATACCATGAAAGGGAATTTCGACCCTTCAGCCTTGAAAAGCCTTGGGTACGGCTTCTACCATCTTTAATAAATTGCACGTAAATCAAATTAGCATCTACAACATTGAGCTAGGGTTAGGAATCATCCCTAACTACCAATCCCCAATTTATATTCATTTCTTACTTTGTATTACTTTATTTAATTTAGTTGTTATTTGTGTTTTCATTTAAATTCTTGCACTTTAGTTATTAGAAATGCAAATTACATTTTTGGTGACACTTTCTACTTCATTGTAAATAGTCATCACTAGGCTTATAGCTTTGATTAGGCTTCGGTGTAAACCAAAGCCAAGCATTGCTAACGCTTGGTGCCTTAGAGTAGCATTTTTATTTATTTTCTTTTTGTTTTTGTTTTGTTTTCTAAGTGTCTTTATTTCCGATTGCCCAAGGATTGTGGGTTAACCACTAATCCCGGTGGTACGATAACTTTGGGCATAATATTTCCCTATCTTGACAATGATACGTACGCTTGCGTAAATGTGTATCCAAGTCAATGGCGCCATTGCCGGGGATTAGGGTTTAATGGCCTTAATCCCTTGGTAAATCAGTTCTAGGTCACTTTGGCATATTTTTGTTTCTTTGTTATAAAAAAAAATTTGTTATTTTTATTAGATGTTTTGTTTTATGTGCTTAGTTTTTTTTTTTTTTTTAATTGTCGGTTACTAATCTCACTCTTGGGAATCCGTAGGTACTTATTTTTATTATCACTTTGAGCTACGGATCAATGGAGCTATGGATGGGATGATCGTAGGGGATATGAGCAACAAAGTTATAATGGTAAAGGTTATCAAGAATGGAATCCCTATGCCGAGAGTCCTATGCCTTGTTACAACCAACTTTGTGCTTTGTGTAATTCTCCGTGGCACTCACCTTTTGAATGCTCTTTGAGATTTGAGTATCCGGATTTTATGCGAGAGTATGAGTACAAGGGGACATGTATCAGGAGACATTTGTACCCGAGATATATCCACAAGAGCAAGCTTTTGAGCCTAGGAAGCCATCCCTTGAAGAACAACTAGCTCAATGGGAAGCCTCTAATGCTCAATTGCAAGCCTCCTAAGCTCAATGTCTAGCCTCCCAAGCTCGATTGCATGCTAAATTGGAAGCCTTCAATGCTCAATTGCAAGGTTCTAAAGAAATGATTTCACATTCCAATGTGCAACTTGAGCCTAGTCTTGCACAAGAGCCACCATTCACCATTTGTCATGAGCAAGATTCTTTCTTTGATCAAGTGGAGCCTAATTCAAGAGAAGGAGTATATTTTGAGCATCATGAGCAAGAGTTGACTCTTCAAGATCGAGAGGGTAATGTTCAGGATCCAAACTCCAACGACCTCCATCGAGACAGTGTTCGACTCATCGCGCTTCTTCGTCCTTAAGATCGAGGACGGCACCGGCAAGTACGCCTTCATCGGCCTCCAGTTCGTTGAGCGCAATGAGTCGTTCTATTTCAACATCGCGCTCTCCGATCATGAAGAGTACGTCAAGAGATGAAGAGGAGTCTCATGACGCCGGATCGACCTGAACAATCTGGAGCGATCCGATTACCGACAAGTCAGCAACGCTTCAAGAACTCGTACATCGATCCTAACGACGCTCCATTCACACTCTTTCGAGGTATGTGTCCGTGTGAAGAAGAAGAAGATATATGTGTGTGTGTGTATATATATATATATATATATATATATATATAGAGAGAGAGAGAGAGAGAGAGAGAGAGAGAGAGAGAGAGAGAGAGAGAGGTTTAGACGGGCTTGAGGGGGGGAGAGAGCTGTCGATGGCAGTTTTGTAATTAAATGTAACTCTAGTGGTAGGTTATGAAGAGGTAACCTTAATTATCATGGGGACATTTGTGTATCCTGAATTATAATAAGGCACTTTAAAATGACCTCATTTATCTTTGTCCCTTTTTTATTTTAAAAATTACACATTTTTATATAATGTAATCAATTTGTTAATTATAATTTTTTTACACAAGAATAACACAAACTAAATAAAAAATTTATAATCTGATTAAAAAAAATGATATTACAAAGAAAAACTAAACAAATTCAATTGACATTGACAACAACAAAAAAAAACAAATTCAATTGCAATTCTTATCAGGGAAAAAAAAAATTGCCACCGAACCAGACCCGGCTTCTTTCAACCCGTTTCGTCGACCCACCGAACCGCCACATTTACCCGACCAAAACTCCGGCTTCAGACCACATCACGGTGATAACCGGTGCCTTTCAACTCGCCTTCTCATCACCTACCTCTCTCAGCTCTTGGTTTGTCCCAAATCGGAACAAGGAAGGAGAGTCGGAGCTCCAAACTTCCGGAGTTCGAAGGTTTTCAAGCATTTTCTGGCGACTCCAGCCACAGTTAGCCATGCATGAGGAATGGAACTTCGTCTACTCGGCGAGATATACATCATGGTTTAGTTAGTTTTCAATATTGGGTAAGTTTTGAAGATTTGGCTGTTTGGGGATTTTCGGCCACCGCTGAGGGCCACTGTTTCCGGTTGTGATTGTGCTTCTTCTCGGGTCCAATTTGTTTCGGAATTGTGCATTACAACAAGAAATTGTAGTGTGGAATCAATATATTATATTAGAACAACAACTGCCAATTCGAATTTGTTTCTGGATATGTTTAGTGGACTGGAAGAAAGACAGTTATGATTTCAGGTTCAAACGACCAACAAAAACAGAGAGATCCGACTACCAAATGCCAAAGCTACCTCGCAGTAAGCGATTTTGCTGTTGGAATCTTCATCTGAATTTAGCAGTTCTTTTATAGCTCAAGTAGTTCAGCGCTAACCTCAGTAACAATGAGAATTCGACTTGATGAATGGAAGGAGAGGAGAGGACTGATGACTTCAGCGCGTACAAAACTGGGCATATATTCAAAATCAGCGCGTAGAGTAGACTAACTGCTGTAGCCTGGGTTTGGTCCAAGTCGTCTTTGATCTTTTGTCCTTCTATAGCCCAAGTCTCTGCCCGTCGTATACCGTAGGTAATGCGACGTCAAGTACTGGGTAAGAGATATAGACGGGTGCACCGTGCGTGGCCAAAGTTAACACACTGAAGCTTTGAAATTGAAAATGCTTGATACGGGTAGCATTTCTTGAAGGATCCAAAGCTATTTTGCATAATAAGCTAAAGTCTCGAGACCACAAAAAACTCAAACATGGCTGCAATTTTTCTTTTTCTTCTTCTTGTTCTTCTTCTTCAAATTGCAGCTGCACAACAAGGGAATATCAGCCTAGGTGCTTCTCTATATCCCAATAACAACTCATATTGGTTGTCGAATTCGGGTCATTTTGCTTTTGGCTTCTACAGGCAAGGAAATGACCTTGCTGTAGGCATCTGGTTCGAGAAAACCAATCCGAAAACAATCATCTGGACTGCAAATGGTGATGCTGTTAAACAAGAGCCACTTCCTAATGATGTTCAATTGACTGTGAGGGATAGTGGAGTTGAACTCAATTCAACCAGCAAGAATGTCATCCTTATACCAATTCCAAATTCTTCCCAGCCTGCTGTCAGGGCCTCCATGTTTGATTCAGGTAACTTTGTCCTCTACAATTCTGATTCAAACATCATTTGGCAGACTTTTGATGTTCCAACAGATACCATTGTATCCGGGCAGCGTCTGTTGGCTGGAACAAAGCTCATCTCCTCCGTCTCGAACACGAATCACTCAAGTGGAAGGTTTCAACTGATCATGCAGACAGATGGCAACCTGGTTCAGTATCCAATTGGTCCATTGACAGTGAGTGCTGATCAATATGCCTATTGGAACACTGAGACAGCCACAGCAGGGAACAATGTGTCCCTCCATCTTGATCAAAATGAGGGGCTCTATCTTCTTAATTCCACCGGTTTCAAGATAAAAAGTTTATTTTCTCTTCAGAAAGGCCTTTCTATGTATCGTAGCTATCGTCTGACGATTGATTGTGATGGAATACTCCGGTTGTACTCCTATAGTTTGGGTCAGAATGATTCCTGGTCAATTGAGTGGTCACCACCAAATATTGATAGGTGTGCTCCTCCTGGACTCTGTGGCCTAAATTCTTATTGTGTTATTGGGAAACCGGAACCTTCTTGTGTATGTCTCCCTGGTTTCGTTTTCATCGACGAGGGCCAAAGATATTTAGGCTGCAAGAGAAACTTGAGTACAGCTGGTTGCAAAGGTGAGAATGAAACTTCATATTCTATTGTTGATGTCGATAACATAAATTGGGAAAGCACTCCATACTCTATTCTATCATTGGATAAGACTGCTTGTAAAGAGGACTGTTTGATGGATTGTGACTGTGAAGCTGCGATATTTAGGGACCAGCAGTGCAGAAAACAAAAGCTCCCTCTAAGATTTGGAAGAACTCGCCCAACCAACATGGCGGTGACAACCTTTGTCAAAAAGGAAACTACTGATGAGAGTTCCATTACAAAAAGGGGGAGCAAGGGAAGAAAAAATGTCGACAGAGTCATATTTATTAGCATCATTGCAACTTTAACTTTTTCACTTATTATTATGGCAATTACTGGTGTTGTTATATATAGATATCGTGTTTGGGATTACCGAAAGGTTACAAATCCAGCTGGTGAAGAGTTAATTGAAGGTGTTACACTGCGGTCATATACATACTGTGAACTTGAAAAGGCAACCAAAGGATTCACCAATCAAGTGGGAAAAGGAGCTTTTGGGACAGTTTTTAAAGGGGTGATTGGTGGGAGAGAAGTGGCAATCAAGCAACTAGAGACAGTGGTGGATGAAGGAGA
>LYNE01001524.1:45536-56576 GCA_001662545.1 Rosa x damascena | reverse complement strand
GCACTTATATAAATGAGAGAAAACATTCATACGCTTGCAAAATGATTAATTGAAAAATGTGAGGGCTAGACAATCCCCTGCGGTGGAATGAATTACTCTGAGGGCTTTAAGCTCTGAAACCTGTTACTCAACCCTGCTTACCATTTCATCAACTCGAGTTCTTGTGTTATTCACTATTACAGTTTTCAGGTTCCTCTTAGCCTTACATCCCAAATCAAAGTGGGACATAGCATCACCTCTTTCACTGATGTTTCTGACATCAAAATATCAATAGAACTTTCGCATGCAGTTGAATAACTACCATCTTTTCTAGTTTCAACAATTCTATGCTTCTTCCTTCTTTTGACATATTCTGATATAGTCAAGTCAAGTCATCTTTGTCCATAGAATCTCCGGCTTCCATCCTACAACATTTGGGAGAAAATCCAGGATAAACAAGGGAATCATTACTTTCATTTGAAATCAAAAGCGGAATGACATTATTTCCTTCCTTTCTTTAACACTACTAGAAAAACACCCCAATGCACACAGATGATATTCACACACAGAGAAGTCTGTGTGAAAAACACTGTGATACACATAGATGTTCTTGTGAAAATTATATTCACACAATCATCCGTGTGAAATATATTCTAAAAGTGGGGCCACAAAAATACACACGGATTTCAGTATGAAATTCACATGGATATCCGTATGATTTAAGGTGATACACAGACGTCTGTGTGAAAAGGCTGGGGTAAATCATAGTTTCAAATTTGTCTTGCAATAGATGAGACTGGGTAAATCAATGAAGACTACAATTGAGAAAGAACACAAGGTAGATAAGGCTGGGGATTTGGCCTTCTCTGCTTCACTAAAGGAACATGCAGAGGCAAGTCAGACAACTAGAGATGATAATGGTGATTCTAATGGTGATGATGAGGAAGAGGATGAGGAGGGTGTTCGTAATTAACATAAGTGCAGCTTTTAGTAAAATTGCAAGATGTTTTGACTCATCGATTTTGTAGAAGTATTGTTCTTATGTGTATATCAATCGAGTTCATATGTGTGTATCAATTGAGTTCAATGAGTTTCTATTGTGAAGCAAAACAGAAAAAATAAATAAAAATATTAAATAAAATATGTACATATTTAAATAATTCAATTTTAAAAACTGTATAAATATGTTCACACAGATTTTTTGGGTGATTGGACGTAGGAGCAATAGTTGTGATTTAAGTGGGACCCACCAAATGCATTCACACGGACAAAAAAAATCCGTGTGCAAGTAGTATTAGCAACATCAGTAATATGTATGGATTTTGAATCCGTCGTTGTACCGTGTGTATTGACGTATTCATATGGATTTCTGTATGGAATACTCTGATTTCACACAGATTCTCATCTGTATGTGATAGGGGGTTTTTCTAGTAGTGATTTTCATGCCCCTAAATATTTCTTCCAAGGAAACCCAAGATGAAGGTACAATGCGGCCGTGCCCCCTGGGTTCAGTCAGCTTTCCTGCCTGCTAGAACTGTTTCCTATCCTCTATTTTGAAACTCCGATTTTATGAACTACAATCTGCCATGAAGGCAGTCAACAATAGACTGGTGCAATGCAGCCGCGGCCCTAATAATTTTGGACTATTAAAATGTTATCAAAGAGGACAGTTGTAATTTTCATAATCTTTTGACTCTTTTAGTTTAAATTTCCAAGTCTCCCTATAAATATCCACTCATGTAGCTTAACACAATGAATGAGCAACCCATACAACTCCAGAAGCTCCACGGCAAGGTGCCCATCGTCACCGGCGCAGCCAGCGGCATCGATGCAGTCACCGTGCGCCACTTTGCCGACCACAGAACTCGCGTCGTCATGATCGCCAACGTCCAAGACGCCAAGGGCCGAGAAGTGGCCATATCCATCGACTCCCACTGCTGCACCTACGTCCACTGCGACGTCACCGATGAGGACCAGGTTGAATCGCTAGTCGTCTCCACCGTCGAAAAGTACGGCTAACTCTACATGATGTACAGCAACGCGGGGATAACCCCTCGTCGGTGCAAATGGTGCTGGAGCTGGACCTATCATGGTTCCATAAGGTGATGAAGGTGAACGCTGGAGGGATGGCTGCGTGTATGGAGCACCTGGCGCGTGTGATGGTGGGGGAAGGGAGCTAGAGGCAGCATAGTGTGCACGGCTAGCATAGGGCAGAGTGTGGGACTATGGGCGTGACGGGCTACACGATGTCGAAGCACGCGATGTTGGTGCTAGTGCCATCGGCAAGCGTGTATCTGGCGGCGCGTGAACTGCGTGTCGCCGGGTTTGGTTGGGACGCTGATGGTGAGGGAGACATTTAAGCTTGGGGCGAAAGAGCTGAAGGAGATGATGGCAGCAGTTTTGTCACGCCCCTGATTTTACACACATGAAAATCGATATATAATCTCATAATTATATATGCGTGAACGTTCAGCCATCAATACAAAATACCTGGAAACTTTTTTTCCCTTTTAACCCAAGTACATATTGATGCCCTGAACCCACTATCTCAATATTGACCCGCTCCATAGAGTCATATATTACATAAGCTTACGAATTAAATTGTCAACAACAAAATAAAACGTAAATGCTACTCAGAGTTAACTATACAACGGAAGTCCTTATCGACGATAAAGTTACAAAAATGGCTTCCTACAGTAAAGCTGCAAAGGCACTACCTCAGCTTCAGCCTCGATTTTCTAACCTGCAGGATTAATCCCTACACTGTTTGAATAGTGTACCGGGTTGTCACACAACAAACCCGATAAGCTTTTGCAAGCCCGTATGAGTAACTCAAAACAACTCACACCAAAATCACGGGATGAACCCCGCACGTTTAAATCAAGAAACCAAATCACGCTTTGATCCTTAAAAACACGAAATAAAGGAGAACAACTCACACTTTAATTTCCTTTCAAATCGAAATAAAAGAAAGCAAATCACACCTTGTTTCCTTTTAAAACGAAACATAGAAAACAACTCACACTTGAATTCTATCAATAAAACATAGAAAACAACTCACACCTTGAATTCTATCAGTTGTACCATAAGCGTACCATAGAAAGCAACTCACACCTTGATTTCTATCAATAAAACATATAAAACAACTCACACCTTGAATTCTATCAGTTGTACCATAAGCGTACCATAGAAAGCCACTCACACCTTGATTTCTATCAGTAAAACATAGAAAACAACTCACACCTTGTGTCCTATCAAATGTACCATAATCGTACCATAGAAAGCAACTCACACCTTGATTTCTACCAAAACGTTAATAAAGAAAACAACTCACACCTTGTCCCCTTAAAAACCATTAATAAGGAAGCAACTCACACCTTGTTCGCTAAAAATACGTAATGTCATGAGTTGTCAATAACCAATTCCCGTTACCCCATGAATTACCTATATGGCAGACAGATTAGAGCTCTAACTGAAAACGTAACCACTCATTCGGCCAAAGACGTGATTACCTGATATTCTGCCCAAGGTCATAGACCTTCGATCCTCAGGCCGCACTGTCCCTTGGAGCAAAACATTAAAGGAGTCACACTGGACCCAAAATGTTACACAAATCGCAACGCTTTTGAAAACAATCGAAATCAACATTTCCATAATCATTGTTTTCCGAAAGCCATAACACAAAACAATAAAAAGCATCAATTCATGCATATTGTTTTCATACCCAAATCTCAACGTTTTTCTCAAATCTCAACGCTTTTCAAAACAAATCGAAATCAATCATTTCCATAATCATTTGTTTTCCAAAAGCCACACCCCAAAACAATAAAAAGCATCATTTCATGCATATTGTTTTCATAAATCCACAAACCACCAAAACATATATATTTCACGTAAATATATATATGGGCTAAATACAAACTATTACCCTGTGGTTTAGGTCCAAAATCAATTCAGTCCCTGAACTTCTAATTTCATCAAAAACACCCTTGCACTTTCAATTTTGATCTAATATGTCCAATTTGTTAGTTTTCCGACAATTGAGTTATTTAACTTGTTAATGTGGCTCATATATGGCCTATGTTTTATGATGTGGTGTCGAGGTGGTCTGCATAGTCAATTTAAGAGTGAGTCATACTATTAAAAATAAATAGTTTTTCAACAAATAATCCAACCATAACTTGAACCCATAATAGAATATTAACGAATTGGACCTATTAGATCAAAATTGAAAGTGCATGGGTGTTTTTGATGAAATTAGAAGTCCAGGGACTGAATTGATTTTGGACCTAAACCACAGGGTACTAACTAGTATTTAGCCCTATATATATCTATATGTAGTCATCCGCTCAGGAATGCCTACTAATACCAACTATAGTTTGCAGTTAATAAATAACTCTCAAAACAATAAGGGTATTCTCGTTCGTAAATGAACTTCGTGAGATTACTCACCTCGAAATTCCCGCTGCGTCTTCACACCACTAGACTACTCACAGAATGCATTCTGTCAAGCACCTAAGAAAAGTACAGCCTTGATTCAGTCAATGAAACACAAGGAATAACGTTCGAAACCCTAAATCGAACCAAAATTCCCAAAGTGACGCCAATCGAGGCGAAACCACATCCGAGACCACCCAATGTCTCCATAATACATCTACGATCATTGTGACCAAACCACAAGTCGATCGGATGCTCAAATCCTCACGGATCGAATCATCGAACGGTCCGAAACCGTAAAAAACATAACATATTCATTCGATCTCCAAAATTTATGTATTATATATCAAAACGCTCGTATCGACGAGTAGATGATATATAATAGCAGAAACTATCCCTTACATGGCCGGAAGGCCGCCAAAACGCCGTCACAGTCGGCGGTGCAACCACCACCAGCCAAAACTCAAAAACACAACAATCAAGCTATCCAGAAATGTTCATCATGAAGAGTAGAGCAACTTTCATACCTGGAGCTAAGTTTGGTTCGGCCTAGATCGTCCTAGATCAAGCTTGCAAGATCGGCCAATCGCAGCTGTATGATCGAGCCCCAGATTCGCTGTGCACCGCAGATTTTCAAACCTAGATCTTCCACTCCACACGCAAAATCGTCCTACAAGGCGGTTATGAGGATGATCAGAAGGAAGAGGAGATTCTGAAACTGAGAACGATCGGCCAAGGAGTCGTCGGAAATTGAGAATATCCGACAGGATTCGACTACGTCAACTGTAGCTCCTCCGATCTCCACTTTCCGATGGTCTCCGTCGCCGTCAAGCACCAGAGGGAGGACGACGAGATGGTGGCGATCACGTCTGCGTTAATTTCGTCACCGGCGGACGTCGGGAATGGCCTGAAAAGTCGGGTCGGGTCACCAGGTTTCGGTCGGGTCGCGCGGAGGCTGAGGAGAGAGAACGGAGAGAAAAGGGTTTCCGAAAAAGGAAATATGAAATTATGAAATTATTTTCGGAAATTCCCTATTTATACCAAAATGGAAACTTCTTCCAATGGCCATAACTTCTTCATACGTACTCCAATTCTCTCGTTCCACATATCCACGAACTCTTATCGACGAGCACTACAACTTTCGTGAAGGAAGTTTTTGCAGAATCCAAACGTATAAAAAGTCAACCTTTGGCAACCCCCCTAAAACCATACTTTCCGAATAAAAATTCATCCGAAACACTTCCGCTCCATCCACAAGCCACGAAACCGCCCAATGACCACAATTTAGATTCCGGAAAATCCTCAGAAAATAAATACGAATTTCCGGGGCATCACAAGTTTATTCTGAAAGCAGAGATGAGCTGCTGAAGGAGAAACATGTGGCGGATGCGGTGGTGTTTTTGGCGTCGAAGGACTCGGCGTTCGTCATCGGCCATAATTTCGTGGTTGATGGCGGATTTGGCACCAAGTCCTTATCAGTACTCAAACCATGATGGACTTGATTTGCATTATATGTGATTCTATAGTTGTCTACTTGTGTGGAAAACTCATGTGAGAGTTTTGTCTGTATAATAGGAATAAATCACAAGTAGTTGTTTCAGTCTTGATTATGGTTATGATCGATAGTTTTCTCCACCAATATGTATATTGATCAATCTCCTCCCTAAGAGCATATTTAGCAATGCTAGCTATTTTTGAGTTAAATTTTAGCTAAAGTAGCTAAAAAGTCATTTTGGCTAGCCATTTTAGAAATACATCTGCATCAGTGCTCTCTATTCTAGCTAGTTTTGAATTTATATTATTTTTTAAATGAAGATTAAATAGTTTAAATATATTTATATGTTATATAAAATAACTCAATAGGAATGTTTTAAATTATAGAGAGCCTCATCTTGCTCTCTATATTTAGGAGCGAGATAGCTAAAAGTTATAATAAAGAGCCACTTAGAGCATCTTTAGCAGACTCTCTATTTTTGCTCCTTAGCTATTTTAGAGAGCAAGTTTAGCTTTTTATATATTTTAGCTGCTGCACCAACCTCCAGTGGCTCTATTTTAATGTTTTAAATTATAGAGAGTCTGCTAAAGATACTCTAAGCGATCTATAATAAAAGATATATTGTTCAGTAATTTGCATGAAAATAACTAGATAATTAATTAAGCGAGCTAAGAGCACTCGAAAAAAATAATTGATGTAATATGGTGTGGAGGGATCTGAAAGGATGAGCTTGATGTAAAGTTAAGCGAAGTTCGTTTTAATCCCTCGACCAAAAAAATAAAGAAGTTTCACATAACCAAATACAACTTATATATATATATATAAACTCAGCCTAACAGAAACAAGATTTGCCATTTTTCTTCTTCTTTGAGCTATATGTACTGTAATGCTATGTCGACTACATCTAGGCTTCACTGGAAAATTTTCCATAGACCATGTTTTATATGAAGAAGTCAAATTCGCTAATAATGGCCATTTCAAACAATACTTCATATAGCTAAGAATTCAAGTTAAGGTGCCCGGAGTTCAAGCACAATTGAATGATAATACCTGCTCAATGTACGTATGCCTGAGAGATGTATAAAGTAAACAATTAAAGCATAAGCCAGGAACCAAGAATTATATACATAGCCAATTAATTAGAAACAATCATCTCCAATGTGAAATTATTGATGCAAATAAAAAGGCAGAAGAATGGGTAGAAGGGAATAAGTAGTAAATGATGAACCCGTAAGCTATTTTTGAAAGGAATCATAGTCTTTCGTGTGAAAGAAATCAAAGCTTTAAGATTCAAAATTGAAAACCAAGAGAAGACTGAAATCAAAATTATAATCGCCGCTTAAAAGGAAACTATTTGATCATGATAGCGAGGGACAAACAAAGAAAGAAGAAGAAGACAAGATTGAGAATTTGACACTTCTTTAATTTCTTTCTTTATGCCCTTTGTTTTTTTAACAGAGGTAACTACAACGTTAAGGACAAGTATATAGGGAAAATGTCCATTTACCCAAAATTGAGCTTCATTAACCCCACTTACCTAAGCATCTTATAAGATTTCCCACTTAGTCAACAAATTATATATTTTTTGCCCTAATACCCAATTAAATTTTTTTATTTATTATTTTGTGTATATTATTGAGACAATTTTGCCCTCCCTCCCATTGTCACTTAGAGAGAAGTCAACGAAGACTTGACCAGAGTCCGGTCAATGCTCACCGGATTTCGGTCACCGGCCTACGGAGTCCGATCACCGGTCGCGGGACTCTGGTCACCGTCGTCGGAGTTCGGTCACTGGTCGCTGGAGTCCCGTCACAAGTCGCTAGAAGTTCTCAAAAAGCTCATCGAAGATCTCATAGGTCATGGGAGAATATTATGGTTCCCTAATAATATGATTATTGCCCCACAGTAGCCCATAATAATATGTTTATTGCCCTCAGTAGAAACATTATTGCGCCCTAATAATATGATTATTGCCCCCCAGTAGAAACATTATTGCCCCTCAATAATATTATTATTGCTCTCAAGAATAAGTGTATTGCCCCAATAAAATGATTATTGCTCTCAAGAATAAGTGTATTGCCCCAATAAAATGATTATTGCCTCCCAATAATTAGCTAATCCAGCTATTCTGACCATCAACTTAAGGGAAAAATAACTTGAAACAAAATCCAAATCCCAAACTTGAAGATAAAAACGTGAAACTGATCATTGAGCAATTCACAAACAAAACCAATTGTTTCTTAGAGGATACAAAATAGACAAGGCGGCTATTTTTGACAACAACCAAATCTAATAAAACTGCTCATTTCTGTACATCTTACTCTCTTCAATTGAATCAAATTCACCGAAACTCAATTTGATCAAAAACAGCAAAACCCCCAAAATCCAAACCAACCTGAAAGCCCGAATTGACTGGGGTCGTGCATATTTAGCTGGTCATCGGTGGAAGACACCGACAAGGTCCTACTGGAAATCGAGCCGAACACAGATCCCAACCCAATCCCCTGATCATTTCCCACTCCTTGCAGCGATGACACTGGTTGCCGCGACAGCGGTTGTCACTTGGAGCCCCATCGGAATCGAAACTCGAGAACCCGGACGATGAGTACTATTATCTAGATCTTTTCGATGCATCAGACCAGATCGTGAACCATCTTCAAACGCCGACGTCAATGACCCAAATTCTTCATACACTGCCGACGTTCGACCTAGACTCCATTCCAGCAAGAGATCGGACTTGAACCAAAACCAAGTCGAACCAGACCCGGCGACTTCCAATCGTCGGCCACCTCAACTTCTTCCATATTGACACGCCGAAATAGAACCTGACAAGGCCGCGGTCAACTCCTAATCAATCCACTCCCAAATCGGATTCCGAGACTCCGGCATTGACTTCTAGCAGATGTGTCGTCTCTGCCGTCGATCAGAGAGAGAGAGAGAGAGAGAGAGAGAAGTTTGTAGTTATTAATTAGATTGGGGGTAAAAATGTCACTTGTGTTTAAATTGGGTAGATAGAAGTAAGATTTTCTTAGTGGAGTAAGTGGGAGTAACTTGACTCAAAATTGGGCATTGGGTCAATATCCCTAAGGACAATGTGGAAACCACATAGTTTTATGTTGTATCAGGTGATGTGGTTACCTTCTTAGCCATTAGATTATACAACGGATGGAGATTACATGAATTTTTGTAACTTTTGTTGTGTTGCTATTGGCATGAGATGAAAGGAGGTTCATTGGGTTTTAAATTTTTGGGTGTCCTTGGTAGTTTTTTGGGTTTAATTGTCATTATATTGAGTGTTCTTTTTGTTTTTAAGAGAGATTTTTTTTTTAATGAAAGTGGATTAAATTAGATCAACAGCTTTGAATAGGATAGAGGCTAACAACACTTTAGAGTAAAAAAATTTGCGGGGAAACAACTAATTCTCTATCCAAGGATCGCAGCTCATTACAAACCAATAACGCTTGCTTAAAAGCAAGCCTAGTACATGCTATAATAGACTCGCCTCCTAAGGAAAAATTAATCATCTATACCTCGCCTGCCAAGCACGCAATTGTGGTACCATTGAAAGCATAAAAACATCTCAAAAAGCTTCTAGAAACTATCATTACACACACCAGACTTGAAAATAAATGTAAAGAAAATTAAAATAGGGCCAACTGCTTCCCTTTAGGGTTGGAGTCACTAGCATTAACCAAATCCTCATTCAGATTCTTCTTGACCTTAGAGGTCTTCTTCTTCTCATTACCTGCATCCTTTGCCTTCTTTCCTTTCCAAGCAGTACCATAGGGCATCTTTTTTTGGCTACCAACAGGTCGCCCACGTTTATTCTTATTTGCCTTGACCACAGCAGGTTCTAGGGTGATACGCCATTGTTGCAGCATCAATATTGCACTTGCCAATAGCGAAGCTTAATCTTGGTTTTTTCAGGGAGAGATTTTGGATTATTTTCTCATGTTCCATCTAGGGCTGTCAATGGGTCGTGTCGGGTCAAGGTATTTGTTGTGTCGCAAGATACAAATCCAAATCCAACCCATTTAATAATCGTGTCAAAAATTTAAACTCAAACCTAGCCTATTTATTAAACGGGTTACCCGTTTCCAACCCCGCTTAACCCATTTAATATATAGGTCATGTCATGTTAGACAAAATGACCTATTTAATGGTTAACAATGCGACCCACTTAACTAAAAAAAATGCATAAATTCATTAAATACATTAGAAACTCCACAAGACGAAAAATATAAAATTATATATAATTCATAAATAATTAAATCCAATAATTATGAAGCAAAATATTTCAAATTGTCTGATCCTATGATCAAATACTCCCAACGTCCAAAATTTCAAGAAGAAGTATTGCATAATCGGGTTATACAGGTTCAATTTGTGTTGATGGGTTGACCAACGGCCAACTCGCTTTTTAATCGTGCGGGTTCAACCCGCTTTATTTTGTGCAGATTTCGAGTCATGTTATCTGGTCGTGTGGGAATTGACAGCCCTAGTTTCATCATGTATTTTCTCATTATTTTCTTTAGTAAAATATAATGAAGGAACGACTGAACAAGTAGGCATTTTAGTTCATTGAGTTTTGGTTTTCGGGTGTCATGGTCATTTTTCCATGATGGAAAAGGTAACCGTCGTCTCACGTGAACTATAATAATGAGGAGCTAATATTGTCTATCTTCTGCTTTAGTCATAAAAAGAAAAGGCTTATCTAGAATCCCTACACATCTTCACAAAAAACTTGTATTGCAAATGCCAATGTTTCTTAAAAAAATACAAGCCACCAAGCAACTAAAAGAAAAATGAGCCATATCGTGGATTACGTTGATGCATCTGTTCTCTGAATGCTAGGATGTTAGGTTGCTAAAAAATGAGCCTATTATCTGTTGAGTAACAAGTTTGTTTTGTCTATCTATTGCATTCTCTTGATCGAAAAGTATTAGCTCAGAGTCCTATTTTTTTAATATCTAGTCATTTTTCGAACGTCCATGCTTGGATAAAAAAAATAAAAATAAAAATAAAGCTCACTCTTTTACCAATTCATAGGTGAATGCCTTATTAAACAACTTATATTTGTTTCACTAATTATATTTCTTCAATTTTTTATTTATTTTTACTCCCCACCC
>LYNE01001524.1:14479-31422 GCA_001662545.1 Rosa x damascena | reverse complement strand
CAATCTAGAAGTTTGATACATCTTATTGTAGATCAGTGATGGACTTTCTTCTGTTGATTATGCTTTTTCAACTGGACTTCTCACTGGTACTGATTATCTTTTTGTAGGTTTGCATGCAACTTTCTGCAAACAATGGTATTTCCTTTAGGACTGGCTATCTATATATATATATATATATGGGAAATACTTCAGTACATTATGGGAAATACATTAAGTAGACTAGGTTCGATACAGAGGTAGACTAGCTCGTTATAAAGGTAGACTAACCCCATACATGTCTACCCATATACTGAACTAGTCTACCTCTGTATTGAACTAGTCTACTTGATGTATCGGTACATTAATGTACTGTAGATGATCCCTATATATATATATATATAGTGTGTGTGTGTGTGTGTGTGACTACTTGGTTATGTTTAACCTGCGAAATTTGGGCAGACTGAAGTTTAAATGATTATATATCTAAAGTGCACCATAAACAAAAACCAGTATTCTCATGAAATATTTCAAAAGAATAGTTGGAAAACTCCATATTAGGAACAATTTTGAAGACTCTTGGACTCTTCTTGTTTTCTACTATGCTTGTTTTCTACCCTACTATGTCTTGTTTTCTACCTTAAATTAGTGAAGTATCTACCATAAGTTGCCAAGCATACTACAGTTAAATAAATTTATGTCGAACCCTACTTTTCAATCAAATCAATATTCATATGAAGCACTATAAAGGGAATGTAAAACCTTATATGTCGTGTGAACCATCTTGAGAATCAGTACCCTTCTAGTCTTTAGGCGATGTTCCAGAATGGGTCTGTAATGCCATGGAGGTTGCTGGAATTGACATCTCTTCCTGTTGTACTGCATTTTCTTCATCTCAAGATTCAGATTAGAAGTGTACACACAACTGAGGTGGTCTTATACAAATTTTGATGCAAGAACGGTTATTTGGGCCAACAACACGAGAAAGGTTGATACCTAACAAATGTAGACTAGGTGAGGGGAGAGCATTAGATATTGTTTCCGTTATTCTATTTCACTAGAAACCGTAGGATAATCTTCTATGGCAATTTTGTCCCTATCCATTAATTAAACACGCTGCAGAAAAGAAAAAAATCGCAATGGATAGACTGTTGGCAATTCTTTTTGGAACAGGAGATCCTTCGATTTTTGTTCGTCTTCACTGCTTGTAAGAACAATACAGAATCAAATGCAGTTAACAAATTACTCGGCTAGTTCTGAAAAGATTCTTTGCTCATTCTTTATATTTATACATACATTCATACATATCTACATATTTATATTTCTTTTGGACACTAACATTTCATATATTATTTGATGGGAAAACATCACCAATGGTCACTGAGTTATGACTTATTCGACACTTAACTCACTGTATTTTCAACAATATCACTTAATTCACTCAGTTTTACATCCGTCTTTTACTTAACTCACTGTGGTTAATTCTGTCGTTAAAAGCTATTAAAATTGAGGGTATCTTTGCTTAAACACTAAAAAATGCATTTCTAACATTTTTTTTTTCAAATTATATTTAAGTTTAAAAAATCATTTTTTATTAGAAATCTCATAAATTTAAAAAATTGAAAAAAGTCTAATAAATGTAAATTGAGGGTATATTTGTCTAAACACTAAAAAGAATGCATTTCTAACTTTAAAAAAAAAAAGATAATCTTTTTTTTCAAATTATATTTAAGTTAAAAAAATCATATTTTATTAGAAATTTCAGAAATTTTAAAAAAATTTTGAAAAAAAAGTTTAATAAATGTAGTTTTTTTAAGTTAAAAATGATTTTAAGTGTTTTGACAAATATATACCCTTAATTTTAACGGCTTCTAACGGTAGAATTAACGGCAATGAGTTAAGTGAAAGACGGATGTAAAACTGAGTGAGTTTAGTGATATTGTTGAAAATACAGTGAGTTAAGTATCGAATAAGTCACAACTCAGTGATCATTGATGATATTTCTCCATTATTTGATATACCTTGTTGGACATAGAGTGGAGATATCTACAGCACAATAAGGGTAGATAATTCATTCCAATTCTAGATTGAGTTAAACTTGCATGTTAAGAGAGATCAAATTTGAGATTAGTTCTGGACACCTATAACTCGAAGTAATCAGGAGCGGAAAGAAATTTGCATGGAAAATGTGTTGAAATTGGTCATTCATTGTGGGAACGGATTTCAAAAGAGTGTAAAATCCTACCCTACTTTTGTTGTCTCTCTGCCCTTGATCTTTCAAATCATACCTTCCTGTCTATATCCTACTCTTCCATTTCAACATTTTCGGCTATTTCTTTTGCTGACGTCCTTTTAGGGTCCATTTTCCGCTCCCTCTAGTTTTCTTTGTTGTTGCCTCTTTTCAGGCGGAACTTTCCCCAAAGTATGAAGACTCATTGATTCATCAAAAAAAAAAAAAAAAAAAAAATTCATGCACGTTACATGCATGGTTTGAAAGGCCGATTGTTAGACACTACCCTAGTATACCTCAAGGTTAACATTCACATACGCAAGATTTTAAATATCGGTATATTTATATCTATTGGAACTTAGAAAAATAGAGATATTGGAAATATCAGAGATATAAAGGAAAATATATCGTTTTTGAAAGAGTCAATTTATTAGAATTACATATAAATATATATATATGAATATCAACTTCATCTGCATCCAAAAAGATACTTGAGGTGGTTGAAAAGCCGCTTGCTGGTCTACGAAAATACAATAATCAGACCAAGATATATGACTCATATAATACAAATTGTAGTGATAACATGATAGTTATAGATCTCTTTAGAGCTGCCGACTGTTTCCCCTATAAGGGGATAATAAGGATGAATCCAATTAGATGACTAATCATATACTTCTTCATATTAATTATATCCATAAGCGTCATAACCAAATTGATTGTTGCATTCATGAGATTTATTTGAGATCCCACTGCGCTTTGTGCCTAAATTGATATAGTCAAAACTTAAGGCAATTGAAGAAACATCATATGAGGTATTTTGATCATCAGTTGCACCTCTAGTCCTCCCATATCGGGTCTTTTCTTGAGCACCATAACTAGCTGTTCTCACTCCGTGATCTTCATCTTGGGTGGTATGATCAAAATTACCTTTAAAGTAAATTGGTTCAATCCTCCACTGACAGAAGATTGTCCATATTCATATCTTTCACCTCTACCACCTGTTCCGCTTCCACCCTCTCCACCATCATCAGAACTATCTGGAGTCACTTGGCCTCATTTGAATAATTGAACATTTATCTTCTTTCTATTATTCAACTACAGAGTACAGAGTTACAGACGCAGTCACAGACTACAGAGTACCAAATCTCTCCTCACATAGATTTGCATTTAGAGAATTACTTCTTACCTAGAATCACCTTGAGTGTATTTCTCCTCACCTAAATTCGCCTTGAGGGGATTTTCTCCTCACCTAAGTTCGCCTCGAGGAGATTTTCTACTCACTTAAATTCACTTTAAGGGGATTTTCTACTCACATAGATTCGTCTATAGGAAATTTCTCCTCACCTAAATTTTCCTTGAGAAGATCTCTATTTACACATATTTACATTTAAAGAATTACAGAATTTTTTCTTTTTTTTATTTTTTTATCAGATTTTACAAATATTTCTTCACTGTATTGAGGATATTTGACGATGTCAGAGAAATTTCATAGAAACAGTAGAAGATAAGATATTAACCCTCTAAAATATATCGGTCAGTAAAAAAAAAAGATATCGAGGGATATATCGAAAATATCGTAGATATTTCAAACCTTGCACATTTGTGAAGAATTAGGAGGATGGTGTCTAAATGCCCTTAATCCAAGATTGAGGACAAGAATCCCCACAAGGAACTTATTTCCTTGTTGGCGTGTAGGGAATGTCAACCTTGCAAGGAAACCATGGTCCTTACAAGGAAAGTTGAGGTCTATCTTTGAATCTGGCTAAAGAAAAGAAGCCTTCCAGCTACCTAATTCCTGTACCAAATGTCCTACATTTCAAAATTAGAATGCCTTGAGATGATTCGTATGCCCTTCCATAGGCTTTATGGGATTAGGAATACTCAAAATTCATGTAACCCACTTAGCGGATTCACATTATCAGATTTCACTACAAAATCCATCTCCTACAAGCAAGATTTGGCTTTGGATCAAAATCCCACCCATTGACATGTCTAAGCTCTTGGATACCATTTAGGCATTCACCACCCAGTGATTTTGTAAGGGCAAGTTCTTACATGGGATGAACAAAACTAAGTAGGAAGACTAGAAGTGTAAAAAAGCTCCACTACTCTTCTTCCTCTAGTTTCACCTATTGACAGTTCAGTTCAACAGTAAATTTTCTGCATGTACAATACTGATCATAGAAGTAAATAAATACTCAACTTGAGAGCCTGACAAAGCTATCAGTAAAGAGCCACTGTTTATCTTTCAACTTTCAAGCTCTGATGGGGCTTAATATTCTTGATGGGATTTGAGTTTTGGCATATCTGCTTGTACAGAGCACCAAATAGAATGGGGATGGATTCCAGGGTTGCTACGTATTTCACACAGGTCACATCCCCCTGCAATCTTTCTTTCGTATCGGAACCGACTTAAAGCCAAAGTTTTATCCAATTCTGCAAGCCTCTATATTGAGAGACATGTCTCGGTCTTGTGTGTGGACATTGCATTGTTCTTATTTTCAAAGATTATCAAAAAAGCAAAGTGAAAATGTATGACTGAGGCAGCTCTAGGAATCCTAGCTTCCACTTGAAAATTTGAAATTACACCACATGCTTCATTTCATTAAGCGAGGAAGAAGCTGTTCATGAATCCCAATTTCATTGAAAGGGAGTTGAAGAGTTGGGAACAAAATTAGAAGCCTAATTCTAGATGAACCAAATTTCCCGAAGTGGTAGTGTTTGTTGAGAACTTTTTATTTCTTTTATCATGTGAGAGGAGAGATTGGAACTTGGGACCTCTCAGGGAGAAATTCCATTGGAGCAGCTTGACCTTCATTAAAGCTACATTTCTGTTTATTATCAAGATTGGATGATCTGACCGTAATATGGTTCAACACGTGATTCATGCAACTAGATTTTTTTTGATGACATCATGCAACTAGATTATAGTCATGTATTCGTGTATGGCTTAATCTAACGATAGATGAGAGAGCAACGTAACAATTTACAAAAACTTTGATCAAAGTTCAAACTAAATAAGGGTATGATGGGGATCGGATCCATGGATACTTGGTCAAGTTCGTTTGCTGCATATATAAGGAGACTACTATAAGAGCAAAGCTCAAAAAGTTTTCAACCAATCTGTTTACGTCATTTAATAGAATTGTTTTATTCCATGAAGGATAGACATCTTCACGAAGCGTTGAGGCGTGACATGACTTGATAAAAGCGGTAGGACCTATAAAATTAAATTATGATTAATGATAACTTTATGATTTTGTGAAAGTGATATAAAGTTAAAATCTCAGGAAAAAAAAATAGTGGTGTTGTGAAATTAAACTTTTTTTATGGCAGTATTATATGCATAACAACAAGAAAAATTTAGGCGGTGGCTACAATGTCATACTCTCACGTAACACGTCTAATTCACTATTTAGTAAATTAAAAAATTACATTTCTGCACTTGGGATGCTCTCTCATGTCACTTATTTATTTATTTATTTAGAGTATCAAAGGATTTCAATCTTACTCCTATCGTAACTTAAACCCATAACCTCGATCTTAGGTAGTGGGTGTTCTCTCATGTCATGTAAACTATTTAGAAATATCTCAATCTAAACATTCGCTATCACATAATCAGTGATTCGAATGTGCCATGATGCATAGCCTTCTCCCCGAGAGTTTCTCATCCAAACCACCATCATACTAACTTGTCAACAAATTTACAATTTAACTTGATCAGTAGCACAAATTTTTCATTCGATATATATTTAAGAAAAAAAAACAAAGAGGTAATTACTTGGATCGCCATAACAAATTAGGAGCATAAATAATGCGTTAATTTTATGACCTAGAGATGGATTTTACAAGTGAACACAATGAATGAAACTGACAACACGTGAGGGATGAGAGGCCAAAAATTATTCTGAAGTTTCTATGCATAGGACAAACGACTCAGAGGTGATATTCCTTCATATCCAGTGCTTGCACAAATTGACGGTAAAAGGAACGTGTTGCATAGAGTAAATGTACTAGTGTAAGATCAAGCTCCTGAGTCAAAAATATCTTCTTCAGAACGAAAATCTAGTGGCAGATTCATCTGGAAATTTAGGAAATGTATACTATCGCCCTTGTATTTGGTTTTGTAATTCTATTTAATATGTGTAATTATCAATTCTCGGCGCATTGGAATTTTAAATAAATATTTTGTCCATTAGATGCAATACTAGGAAATATTACAAAAAGTGACTCACCCAATTAGGGATGGCAAAAATCCTCATTGAGGCGGAGCTCCATTGGATACCCGCTCCTAATGGGAAGAGAATTCGAGGACAAATGGGGAATGGGGATGGGGATCTCCAATCCCCGCTATCTAAGATTGGAGATGGGGCGGGGATGGTATTGTGATCCCCATCCCCAAACCCGCCCCAATGATTTATACATATATTCAATTTATATATATATATATATAAATTTATTTTTTATAATATAAATCACAAATATATACATTTACTACTTTACTTTAATGACTACATTTTTACTTTAGTAGTGTTTTGACTTTTGCACTCACTGAATTATGATTTATGAATTTAATCATATTTTAAATTTATTTGTTGTAGATTTTGATTTTGAAAAAGGCAATATGAGAAATTTTTTTTATTTTTATTAAATTCTTATTGAGGATTTGGGGAGGGTTTGGAGGTTTAGTCCCCAATGGGATTGGGGACGGGGAATCCCCCATATATTTTTATTAGGGATTGGGGCGGGGATGAGGGTAGAAAATGATTCCGGGGATGGGGATGGTATTGTGATCCTCATCCCGAACCCGTCTCATTGCCATCCCTACACCCGAACAACCAGGTCACGAATAAAAAGTCTAAAACATAACCCTAGACTACTCAAACATAATATAACATTGGGATTAAGTTCCAAGTAACAAAATCTCCAGACACTACTAGGGAAGTCTCCGAACACAGTCACAAGACCTCCCTAATTTATTAATGCAATAAAAAAATAACCTAATCTAGGCCACCCTTGAGAGTGCTAACCACCAGCTCAGTGTGTTCACTAGTGTCCTTGCCTTCCACCTCACTATGAGGAACTGCATCAATGAATCTTCGTTATACTTCTATTTTAACAGAAAAAGAATGAGATTACAAGGATTAGTATTCTTCATTAGTTGTGTAACTAAGTTACATATCACTCGACTTCAAATATTTTTTTTTTTAAATGACATTAACGATCTTAAAAGAAAAAAGAAGGAACGTCAGGCCATTGACATTTGAGCTTCTCTATATGTAATATAAGTTTTTTTTATCTTTCTTTTTTTGTCAGAAAGATAGAACAGTTCTAAATATCAGAGCTTATGTAGTAAACAGTTCTAGTTACAGTAAAGTTGTAAGGTACTGTGTCTTTCCCACAGTTTGATTATATAATGATTAACCAGGAGAGAGGGTTTGGTCAATGAGGTATACAATACCTCACACTTTTTGGCTTCTTAGAAGGGCACCCATGTTTTTGAGGAACAAAGAAAGCCAAAGCAGGAGAAAATCTAGCAGCCTAGCCCCTCCAAACCAGTGTCTTCTTTCGAAGGAAAGGCAAGAAAACCTCTAGCTGCTCCAGAAACCATAGTCTCACAAAAGTTTCCTATTTTGGTTATTCTTTTTGTTTCAAAAGCTCATGTTTGCTTATCTCACCCAGAAAAACTTCTTTTGAACCCTCCTTGAGTTCAAAGCACAGAAAGATTTGAACTTTGAAGTGAATACAATAAAGGGTCTTGCAGCTCTGAATTATGAAGAGGTTCAGTAGATCAGATTCTCTGGATTCTCTGGGTACCTTGATCCCTAATTACCCACCAAAAGGTAACTAGGAAAAAAAAATAACACCTTCTTGTTCAACTTCAACCTTTGCATATCCAAGTTTCTATATTTTATTGATGGGTTTATGATTCAAAACTTTAGTGTTGAATATCAAACTAAACTTTTGATGGTCTATTTTTTTTTTCCCTCACTTTTTGTTGATGCAGAGGAGGAGAAGCATAATAAAAAGAACAATGGTGGTTATAGCAAGGAATTCCAGACAATGTTGGATTCTTATGACCAAGAAGATTGCGGTGAAGAAATCCTAGTGAAGAAAAGGCGCTTAAGCTCACATCAAGTCAAGGCTTTGGAGATGAGCTTTGAGGTTGAAAACAAGCTAGAGCCAGAGAGGAAGGTGAAACTAGCTGCGGAATTAGGCTTGGAACCAAGACAAGTAGCTATTTGGTTCCAGAACCGCAGAGCTCGTTGGAAGACTAAGCAGTTAGAAAGAGATTACAGTGTGCTGAAAGCTGATTATGATTCCTTGAAGCACAATTATGATGGCCTTGATAGACAGAATAAAGCTCTAGCCGATCAGGTATGTCTTAAACTCTTGGTGAAATACCATTTTGATTAATGTATCATTTTTCCAGTGAGATCTTTTTGTAATTGGGATTGTTAAATTTGATGGTAATGTTTTCAGCTAAAAGATCTAAAAGCAAAGCTGTGTAGAGATAATGCAGAAAGCGGTCAGTCTGTTAAAGAAGAATCACCAATTTCAGTGTACAAGAGCAGTGTAGTGGAGCAAAGTAGAGACCAGGATTTGAGTGACAATGGTGACAATGCAGGGCTGGATTTGTACAAGAATTTGAAATCCAAAGATGGGTCATCAGATAGTGATTCAAATGGAGCTATGAAGGAAGAGAGCAATGGCAATGAGTCTTCTCTAGGGTACAATGGTCATTCATTGTCTTCGAATTCGATGATGAACTGGTTTCAGCTATCAGATTCTAGGTCAGGTAATAAAGGGTATCATCATCAAACTCAGTTTGGGAGGATGGAGGAGCAGAGTTTGTTTAGCACAGAGGAGTCCTGCAATTTCTTTTCAGTTGATCAAGCTCCTAGTCTTCACTGGTAGAAGTAAAAACTAGTTTGGATGGTTTAATAAGATTGATCATAATTTTGTAACTTAGAAGTCCAGTTGAAGCTTTACGGCCAGAACATGTTGTAGAAATCACAGAATTAAACTTTTAGTTCAACTGCTAGGAAGAGCTAAAAGTTTCTCTTTGGAGTCTGCATCTGTGTTACTATAAAACAAGTCGCTACAAACTATGTGTACTGTGATACAATGACCTAAAGATATGCTTCTGCAGCTCACCAACTTTAGAGTTTGACAATAGGGTTTTGTAAAGATCACTAAGCACAAAATTAGCATATAAATTGCTGCCCTCCCACCTTCTTCATATAACCAGCAAGTAATTGCAATTACCAACTTGGCAAGTGCTAAACATTATATGTAGTACACTCGTATGTACCTAGGAAGTAGTACAACGACTTGGGTTTTGGAGTGGCCGCCCCTAAAGGTGAGAATGAGTTTTCGTTTTCCAGTCATCCTAAAGATTTCAGAACTGAAAGTTTTCGTTTAATTCTGTAACTTTGTTAAATATGTATACGTCCACTCTAAATCCAACCCAAGTAACTCATTTTTTAAGCTTTATGGTATAATTTTTGGAGATATTTATTATCTTTTTACCCTTTGATTTCTTCTAATTTGTGCCCATGTGGTTGGTGAAGACGTATATGTTGACCCCTTTCTCTTACCACATTGAACTGCTTCACTGGTACCACTTCCTAAATGTAGGGGACTACTCACAACATTGACAATCCAATGCTCCAAAATTTCAAGTGTCCCTCAAATCCAACTTGCAAAACCTCACATGCCCTTGAGCTCCATTTGTTCATAAAGCTCTAAATGAGATTGAATGGTAGATTAGAATTTTCCATTCTGGCAAGCTCTAAAACAGTACGTTTCAAAATCTCATGGAGGTGGAGAAGACACCAGTCCCTTTCCCCTTTTCTCTGCTCTTCTCATCTTTAGGTGGGAAAGAGACAGACCAAAAAGCTGCCAAGACTCTTTAGCTCCTAGCTCTTCCTCAATGTCACACTCATTGTCACAATGTGGGTTCCATAGCGTCATCCATGTTTGACTGTTAATGCCCCCTATGGGAATCTAGCCCAGCTTCTTCTTTTTTTTTTTTCTTTTTTTTTTTGAAACAGTAGCCTAGCTTCTTGTTACTGGGTTGGGAAAAAAGTTGGAATCCCTATGGAAAAAATAACCAAGCTCAAATCAATTCTGTGGAATTGTTACTTTTATAGAGTTATAGGGTCAGTTGCACATTAATGGGTTTAAGTATGTTTTGTACACTCTGACTATGGAATGTATTCCACATTACACCTTACAACAAAATGAAGTAATGAACCATTACCCCATCTGTCATAAAGTTATTTTATTAGGCTTGGCATCTCAAACTTAAAATATTGACCAACCTCAATAATAAAAATGGCTTTAGTTACATTTTAATCTACGATTTTATACTTTTAAATATTAATTTAGCCAATTGACACTAACTAAAATTAAGTGTTTTAATTTGATGAAGTTTATTTTACACGCATGTTTAACTTTCAATGTAACTGCCATTACTTAGAGAGGATTCAAAATTCAGGAATGCTCATAGAATCGTTTTGTTTTCGATCTCCTAGAGAATCGAAACAAGGTTATGAGAGGTGGACCATGGTGGTTCAACCAAGCTCCTGTTGTCCTGCAGGAATATGACAACATCACATCTCTGCACACTGTCCAACTGAACTCCCTCTATTTATGGGTTCATATAACCAATATCCCACCATTGTTTAAGGTACGTAACACCATTGAAGATGTTGCTTCTGTTGCTAGGAAATTCATTGAATTGGATGAAAAACGTTTTGAGAATCTAGGTCAAGTAAGAGTTAGGGTTTCACATGAAATCTCTAAGCCTTTTTTTACTCAAGAAAACCCTAAAGTTAGCCCTAAATGTGGAAACAAAGATTGCTTTCTTCTTCGAAAACCTTGTAAGGAAATGCAATTTATGTTTTCTGATTTTTCATGAAGGAGATCGTTGTCATGTGACTGATGGTAGAGTTGTGTTCAGTAGGGTGAATAATATTAAAGGCTGGAGATTGCCAGTCCATCTTTCGGGTTCACTACCAACAAGTTTGTGAATGGAGCTTTCAAGTTTTAAGGCATACAAACCCTAATCTTGCCTTCTGTTTGTAGGGCCTTGTTTGGTTCAAAAGACCATGTACGTCGGTGGACGCAAGCCTACTGTGCTGCCGGAAAAAATATGCGCTCAAATGCTGGTACAAATTGTTTGGCCCCAAAACCAGTTGGCGTGCAAACTGTCTCTTTTGAGCGTGTGCGCAGGCGTGCCAGCACCGTGAGGTGCAGTCGTCGGGGGAGTCCCTTGACCTGACTTCTTCTTCAAGCGTTGTGGACGAGGAGAGCACCAACCCCGCCACAAGGTTCTTCTCTAGCCTTCCGAGAAAAGACTTTTTGTCTTACGGATAAGGACTTTAGATGTGATCTCTTCGTGTCACCGAATTGATACTCAACGTTGTAGGTTGAGCAGAGCAATCACTGGGAAGTTTGGAGAAAGCACGGGTTTTGCTAAAGCGTGACTTTAGCTTCGCCGGGTTGCGAGGGCGTTACCCTTGCTTCGCTGGTAGTATCGGTGGCAGCAGCACTGGCAGTAGGCTCTTGGAGAGACTAGGACTGGAAGTACGGTCGCCGGGTTTCAACAAGGTTGAAGGTTTGCTCCGGGGAGGCTTCATAATCGCTAGGATTGATTGATTCGAGAGAGGTCCTTCCTTTGTCATTTAACCCTGGTATTTATACACCTAGGGTTTCGACTGTTCATTGCTATAGAAGGATTATTGATTGAAGTTTCCTATTCAATTTCTGCTACTTGATTCCAATAAGGTTTCGTTTTCCTTATGGATCACGGAATGGGCGAAGCTATATCCCAAACCCAAGTAGGTTTATTTTTGGGCAGCAGGTATCGGCCCACTGGGTCAAATCCACCAAAGGGTCTTGCCAAAAATACTTTTGGGCTCAAACACAAATAATTCACTTGGATAATTCCAATTGAGAGCATGTGCCTATTGAGAAATTTGCATCAGTTGAAGAATCTATGATAGCCAAATGAGGCAGGCCGACTTCACCAACCTCCTCTCCAAAGAAGTTGAAAATATTGTTGCTAGAACTGTTTAACAAAGTGCATACAAATGCGCCTACAAAAAAGTTGAAGTTGCCAGAGTTCACGAACAAGTTCTCTGCTAAGTCTCTGAGCATGGTCAAGGCTCTAGGAAGCATTTTGGTGACTAAGGAAGCTGTATATGAGAAGAAAGCTTAACCAAAGAAGAGAAGGGGAAGGCCACTTGGTTCCAACTTCCAAGAACAAAAATCCCCTAAATTCAAAGAAGGTAGCTGAAGCACAAGAATTTTGCCCAGCTTATCTTACAAAACCTCTAAGCCCTAGTTTGAAGGGCAAGGACAAAATTTAAGTTTATTTTCTATTCAGATTTAGCCTTTTTACAAAGTTGTTTCATAGTTCATATGCTCACTTATAATAAGTGAGCATTGAATGTTTTAATGATTGATGCTTTTCATATACCACTTTTTTTATTTACCTGTGTTCATGATAATAGAAAGGTATGTAACGTGTACTCTGACTTGAGTTAATGGAGAAATTGTTGTGATCTGATTAAAAATACATACCGACCAAAAAGAAAAATGTTATCTTCACATTTGGCCCAAAAAAAAAAATTTCAACTTGATACCAAATGCAATTAGCCGTTGTAATCTTCGTGTAAGTTGGATAAAGCTCATGTCATGATGACAAGCTACTGTCTCCAGCTCTCCATGGGCTTAGAATTAAAGTACAACAGCTACACATAAACTACTTGGATAGAGATTTTGTCTTCAGGACAGCCTAAAGCATAAGGTTGGTTGCTCTCTGGAAATTTCTATGAACCAACTTGATTGACGCCAACTTGATTTGATTTAAATTCATATTCAACACAAACATGTATATTACTTAATGCATGATTGATAAGATAAGAACACCTGAACTCTAAAACTAATATTTTATTTTTTAATTAATTATATTAACGACTTAAAATTATAGTAACTAGTTATTTTTTAGTCGAACTGATGACTTTCTCCTGACTGGCACTGAGCTATATGTATTTTTTTTTTCCAATCATCAATTGGTTTACTTCAGCCAATGTCATTCAACTCGAAAATACAAACAAGCAAAGATCTTTATATAGGAACTTGTAGCTCATGCCTAAGGCCTTTGGGGTAACAAGGTTAGAGTGAAACTTCTCCAACCCTTTGGGGTTAACCAGGAAAAAGCAAAGGGTTTTTTCTGTGGGGTTGGAAGAGTTTGGGGATGTGACATTGAGCGGAAAAACTGGAAGTTTGTGAAAGAGGTTGATGTTAACCAAACAAAAAGAGGTACCTATCAAAGCAAGCAACATTGTTTGGGAATTTGGATCTTTGTGGTTCAACTTTGAGGGAGATATATATCCACAAAACCATGAGGGTTGAACTGTGGCCAGGATTCAGGAAGAGAACAAGCATTGTTGTCATCAAGAACAAGTTATATCATTCAAGACTTTGCTGCTGGTGAAGCACATAATTTAGTGTCATTGATTTCAATGCAAGTTTTTTTGGTGGCCCTCTGGTTATTTCTGTCCTCTCTGAATTAGTGTTGCCTGAAGAACAGTATTTGCCCCTTGATTCACAAGCACCTCTATCTTGGCCTCTGGGGAGGAGTGCCATATTTCAACTGCAAAATCAGTAAAAGGAAAAATAAATCTCATGTTACGTTTAACATAAAAAATTTCTAACTACTATAAATCCTAGCATTTCGCCATAGTGATGCTCCAGGTTTTTCAACTCCTAGTAGATTTTTTTAACTTAGGAATATAAAATATGTGATACTCCGAAGTATAGAAATTCTCAACATTAACAAGTAACGTGAACAAAGCTACACATTCATCTAATCCCATAAAATATTTAGAAATCCAACTCAAAACCAATTGACAACTGATAAGAGAGACTAGAGCCTTCCGATGTCGAACAATACTTCATTTCCTCACAGGTAATCTGCAAGTCGAGAAAAGAATTACCTCTTAGGCTGTTTCCGATTTAGTAATTGTAAAGGCCCAATACTCTGGGCCATGACCAAGGTAAAGAAAACCCAACTGACCTCTAACCGGGCTATGGGCCTTGCCCCAGTTCCTTCTCCCTTGCTTTTGATTCTGTCTGGTTTTCCCATATAGCTCAAAACCCCTAAACCTCTCGAGTCACTTCAGCAGCAACACCCAATCGCCTCAGGTACCATCTTCTCTTTCCCACCTGGGATTCTTTGCTTTTTGTATAAATCTGTGATTTGATCTTTCAATTCATGAAATTGAAATTGATGGTGAATTTACATCTCATTTCTTTTTTGGGGTATTGAAATTTGCTTTTACCATGATTCTAGTTGTTCATGCTCTTGATTTCTGGTTCTAATTTATACTTTAACTACCCAAAGTTTCATTCTTTGCTCGTTCTCTTCAGATTAAGAAGGGTTCCATGTTTGCATTAGAATGATAAATAACCTCTGAGCAATTTGAACTTCATTTTTCATTTTCATTTGAGCAAAAATATAAAATAAAGAACTTTTGATTGAGGAGGTGCTGTTACTCTTTAAATGTGTAATCTTTTGCTGCATTTGTGTGAGAGAGGGAAGGCTGAACCAGTAGTACCGTTAATTTGTTAGTTTTTGGTTCTCCTGTAGCTTGTTTATGTTTAATTGTGAATAGAATTTTCTTGCAAGATTCATTGCTCCCCTTCTCTTCGTCTAATTGCATTTGTCAATGGCCAGCAGTGCCGATTGCTATCGACCACCGCCAACAGTGTTTCCGTTGTTATTACTACCAGTCATCACAACCTCGTTTCCCATTTGTGTCTTTGGCTCCTAGGTTTTACCTATACATCTGTAATTACTCTATCGCGTGCTTGGTGTTATTCTAGTTTCAGTTAAACAATTACTGATCATACAAGATTCTTTTTCTTTAGGGTCAGTGTTTTGATAGATTACCTGGAGTGAATCAGCGTTTTGAGGGGTGAAGTTGTAAGTCAATCTGTATTTGATGAGGCAGTAGCAGCTTGGCTAGAAAAGATTTACTCTCCATAGAAATTTCTTTCAAAATCTGGAATTTTTATATATAGATTTGCTTTAATCATATTTGTTAACCATGTTGTAGTTTAATTTATTGTGGCGAAAAGCCAGAGAAAATGCCACTCGGGCTAATAATGGGGCTAGGAAGGGCATTTCGTCGAAAGCGAACAGCATCCCTTGACATTCTTTCCCCAAAACGAGCCCCAAGGAATTTTTACAAGGGGAAGAACTGCAAGCCCACTGGTTTCCACACCCGAAAAGGTTTGCTATCTTTCCATTTTTACAATGCTCTGATTCAGTTTTCTAAAGGATAAATGTTTGCCACTTGACATGTTTCCTAAATTGCTCAAAATTTTGCAGGTGGATATGTTGTGGTGCAGGACAAACTACCCAACTATGTAGTCCCCGATTTAACAGACTTCAAGGTGGGTATATTTCTTTCCTTTCTTTCTGAATCATATTTGGTGAGTGCATTCTGTTATCTGTTCTTGATGCAATCTGCAGCACTGCTAAAACCCACACTCCAACTATTCTTTAAAAGTGACATTTGCCTCTGATACTGCTGAATCGTACAAGTACATACATGTGGTTGTAAATCACTTTTTCCATTGTTGCATACAGCTCAAACCATATGTATCTCAGTGCCCCAAAGAGGTCAAGACTGCAGAGTCAGCTGAATCAACTAAATAAGCAAATGAGTGGCAAGTATCTGATCTTTCCTTTATTGTTGTAATAGAAAATTAAGCTATTCATGTTCATAGCTTTTGTTTTGGTTTTGTTTTTTTATCTTAAGGGTACAAGACTAGTGGGTCTGTTCAATGTAGACGTTCTTGCTTGGAGGTGTGAGCCTCGACACTTTTCAAGTAATAAGCTTCCTTGGTTTAGGCATTGCTTGATACTTGTTCAATTAGAATATAACTGGACTCATTTGTACGGTAAAATGCTTGGTGTTTTTTTTTAGAAAATCCCTGATGGTCAGATAATAGCACAATGTTTGTTCTGGATATTCAAAAAACTTCAGGACTGCTATGGTTCGCTATCCCCTTCTGGTCTTGCTTGAAGCCATGGTACTGCGGTTGTTTTGAGAAAGTATAAATTTGAGGAAAGGAATAAAAAAAATAAAAAAAAGCCTATGGGATATGAGATAGTCAACTTTCCGGCTTTCCTAGGTTCCGGAAATGGTGGTTTGGCATTGCATATGAGATTCTGTTTTCATGTCTTGGTAACCCTTGAGCAGGCACTTAAGTCTTGAAATCAGTATATCTGAAGATGTAGATTCACACTATGAAATAAGCAAATTGCTAAATGATATGTGTGCACAATTCTCCTGACTGACAAATTGAATACGGTGGCCTCAGAACCACCCAGTTTTGAGAGATGAAATCTTAAAGAAAGAGAGTGGTGTAGTGGCTCAGTTTATGTACCACTGGTTTGTCAAGCCCATATGACTTTATCAAATAGAAGTTTTATCCATAGTATTGAGATCGATAGTAAAACTCTTATTAAAGGGTCCATCAGTCAAGTTAGGATAAAACTTGAATTCGGTTACATGAGTTAAAAATATCTTTAGCCAATAAGTCATGTAATGTTTGATTTTGTTGCTCCCCCTCCAATTATCCAGTTACTTGATTCTATTAATGAAAAGCAACTCCGCCACCATCAACAACGCCAAGGAACGAAAAAGAAATG
>LYNE01001523.1:53170-64847 GCA_001662545.1 Rosa x damascena | reverse complement strand
TCCCCGGAGAGAGTAACAGATTATGGGTATGATGATAGTGATGTGGATGATGATGGTGATGATGGTCCCCAATCGGGTGGCTCTCGCATGCGTTGTATCTTATGTACCACTGCTAGTGGAGCTTAGTGATATGTGCACTCATTTGTGCTTGATTTGCTTGCATGCTCATTTATCTTTTTGGGTTCAGTTTTGTGAGCGTGAAGGGCGTTCGTATCGGTTCTTTGTTGTGCCTAATTTATTGTGTAAAGCGGCTTTTTTATTTTTTTGGCGAGCTTTGAAGAGGATTGTGGTCATCAGGGCTACTTAGTGCACAGGCAATTGCACATTTGTTCGACTTGATGTGTACATTTTATTTTAATATTTTTTCTTCATTGAGAGTTGATATATAGGTCCAGGCTCCAGTGTTTGTAAATGGTAGAAATTGTAGGTATGCAGCTGTGATATTTTCAGGAAATGATGGTTGATGGGCAATTTGTCATTATTTTGTTGTCGTAGTTTAATGGTGACCTAGGACCATTAACACATAATTTGTCAATTTGATTCGTTACGGTTCTGTCAAATCTTGTGCAATACTATGGTTCTGTCAAATCTTGTGCAATACTCGCTGATTGTACAGAAACTTCAACATAATCAAAGTCATCACTTTGAACCAACAAAACATGGTCCTTGAATTTACGAGTTGAACTTTTATTTACTTGGGTATTTTGATTTAGGTCTAAGAGACTCAAAATTTTACCTATTTCTCCGGCTGATACATCATAGCTATGGCGCAACTCGTTAGATGGTTCCTTATCTCTAGCAGAAGTGGGTGTGTAATAATTGAATCCAGCAACATCTAGACCTCCTTTATCAAACTTTTTTCTTGTGGAGGAAATGTGGACAATTTGTTCTTTCACCAATTCTTTCATACTTCATAAATAATATCCACACACAAATGGACCATAAACCATCCTAAGTTGGAAGTCGAAAAGACGTTCTGTTGCTGCTTTATTTTCCTGCGATTCTGAAGAAGGCACATAGTATCTCGAAACAAGGACGATTTAAATTAACCCTTTTGCTTTGCTTGCTATTTTCTTTGTAAAGCTTAGCTGCGGTAGCATGAACAAGAATTTGGTTGTGGGCAACAATGTAAGGTTCTGTGGATGAATTACGATCAAATTTGCATGGACCTACAGGGACGAAACATTGCTTTGCAGATCCATACACACAAAAATCATCTTGAAGTGGCATCCTGAAGTGGACATTTCCCCAGTGGGGCGATCCCGACTTCATACCCGTAAACAGCAGGAATTGATGGCTCTTGATTGGGAACTAATTTTTAACTTTGTTTGTAAATAATTTGAAGCAAAGCTCACTGTGGTCTTCAAAATCATTCATTAAAAAGAGAGAACATATGCGACATGTATATGAAGTTGGTCAACCGTAACCGAAATTAGTGTATTGATGCATATTGTACTTGAGGACTAGCAACCCAAGAGATGGAGAATCTGTACGTAAGAATCTACTCCAAGGTTCTTTGTAGTACTAATATCGTCCTGGATTATTTCACAAATTAAATTTTAGAAAGGATGGTGTAAATATGTTAAAGATGTTTAGACTTTTCACTACTCAGATCAATCGATCATCTTGTATCGCCTATGTGAATCAATTGCTGTAGAGAATTGTCGCTTTTTTGAATACTACCTGCAATTGAGGTACAGTCTTTAAAGCAGCTAATTATCTTAGATTAAGTGAAGATTGATGTGCTTAATAAATATGTGAACTAAACTAAGGTGGGAGTATATATCAACGCGATGATCCCATGTACTTGGTCCTCTCACAAATTCTTTGGCTGCCCCCCCCTTTTTTTTTTTTTTTTGGCTGAATAGAGGGTTAAGAAAGGCAATGAACCTCCTTAACGCCTCAAAATTTATTTAAAGAAGTTAAAAGAGATCCAAGGAGAGGGGGGCTAAGCCAAAACCTCTTTAGTAAATATCAAACACACAAGAAACAAACTAGCGAATGCAAAACTGTGGAAGACCTAAACGGTCACTATTACATGATGATAGTATGAATGGAGGAGTCAAATCCCACCAAACCAAGGTTGTGGAAGTAGAACCATAGTTTGCCAACAAGTCTGCAACTTTATTTCCTTCCCAAAAAATGTGAGACGAGCGAAAATGTAACATCGAAAAATGGTGCAAATAATTTTGCCACTGAATCCTTAATTGCCACGGAACCCTTACAGACTATGTAAGCCATGAACCATATCGTTTGATATATCACAGCAAGTTCAACCCATTACAGATATATGATCTCCACCAAGTTGGTTGTGTAATGAACTAGATCTAAATCTAATTGAAAAGGTATGTTTTTATCTTAAAATTTGATGACTTAATTATAGACATGATAAATCTAATGGAGAGGTCTTAGTAAGCCATTTTGAATTGTGCTTATTCTAGTCAAAGATTCGTTATCTGTTCATCAATCAATCATCCTATATCACTCGAATAAAACGCTCCATCCTAATGATAATAGCCACGAAAGAAAAAGGAGGCATGACTCCATTCGTTTTGTGGGTGGTGCAGGTATTATATCTCTGTCTGCTACAACAAATAATAACTAAACTTCTCATATTCTTTTAGAAACCGTAGTTGCTAGTTAACTCCTATTGGTGTTTCTACCTGAACTTAACGGTTTTGAAACAAGTTGATACTCATTGGGAGGTCGATCGGTCATCCTTTTACATGAGAACAAGTATGCTTTTCTAGCTGAAGCGAATACCCATTTTGCCAAGAACCTTTCTGACACTATTGTTGATCTGGTGATGGTGTTGTGACTATTATTTAATATTATGTAAATTACTTCTACTGTACTAAACAATTCTGTAGAACATACCTGCATGGCACAAATATACGTCCTCATTGAAGCAGCGTTCGATGGAAAAGGGTCTGATATAGAATTTGAGTTCAACATAAACTGCCATTTTTGCAGCCTAACTCATTGCATCTACTGTTATTTGATCCATAACCTAACCCTAGTTCTTTTCTGCTTTTGGTAATCTGGATTCAACACACACCTTAGAATAAAAGGACTGTAATACATAAATGGACCATGTGTCCATGTGCTGGATGCATCTTTTTCTGGTGGAGTATCTGGAAACCAGATAGATATGTAAGTGGTATGGTCGTAAATGTCGGACAGGAATTCAATGACTTTTGAATACCATATATATAAGGTAATTACTTAAAGAGAGGGCAACATATAGTGGAAGCAAGATAGGTAGCTTCAACTTCAATTCTCTGTCAAAAAAAAAAAAAAAAAAAAAAAAAAAAAAAAAAAAAAAAAAAAAAAAAAAAAAAAATCAAGCGTCAAGACTGGGCCACTCGAATCTTGATAATTGAATCTTCAGTGGTTGGTCCTCAAACTTGAACCAGAAGAAAAACACTTGTAAACTAATAATTGAAGTGTGAAAACAAAGTCATCCCAATAGTACGTGGTGGAGTTAGAACTCCAAATACCAGTAGAAAATAAATAAGTAAAAAGAAAGTATAAATTGTATAATTTAATAACAAAAAGAAAGAAATTTGTGGATGACTTTCTGGAAGGGCTACGATGACCTTCTGGAAGGGGTAGGTCAAGCTCCTTTACCAGTGATGATCAACGTGCACAGGGCTGGTCTTGACATTTTGAAGGCCTGAGGCAAATAATTAAAATGTGGCCTCACTTAAAAAAATAATATAATCGAACAAATTTTTTTATATATATAAATTAAACCCCTATATTAATAGTAATGCAAAAAAAAAAAAAAGGTGTTCAATTCCAAAATAATTTTTCTCTTAGAAAGTGAAAAATAAAAAAGAACTGAATATAATAACCAATGAAAAACAAAGGGCAAATACATTAGTATTCAATTTCAAAATATTCTTTCCATAGAAGCTAGAAAAAGAAGGAACAAAAGAAGTTTAATTGCAAAGAAACTAATTAAGAAAAAGAAAAAGACAAAAAAGTGCAATTAAACTAATTAAGAAAAAAAAAAGACAAAAAAGAGGCCACTGTGCTTCAAACCTTGGTGCTTCCAGCAACAGCAAATCTATGTTGCCGCTGCAGTAGCGTGGCCATATTGTAGAGTATACGCAAAAGACGATTATAATTATACAATGAATATATGTAAAATTAAAAAAAAAAAAAAAAAAAACTTGGCGGAGGCCCGCAGGAGAGTGGTGGCCTGAGGCGGCTGCCTCAGGCAGCAGCCCTCAGGGCCGGCCCTGAACGTGCAAAACGTCTCTATCAAAGACAGGACAGGAACTAAGAAGATATGTAATGACTCATAATTAAGTAGCTAGATAACCCCCAGTACACCGGATGAGTTTCTAAGAAACAAATGGGCAAGATTGAAAGCTCATGCACATAAGATGAACCAAGGCCTTCCCTTTTGGTTAATTTTCTTTTTCCTGCTTTGACATAAATTTTCTTATTTTCGTTTTACTGATTTGACATGTATATAATTCTCCTTTGGTTGCTTCTATTTGTACCTCCACATGTCCAGATTTGTTACAAAAGGACACTCCGTAAACCAAACTGAGTCCCACAATCTTCTTTTTCCTGCTTTAATGTAATTCTTCTCCAGTTGCTTCTATTTATACCACCACATGTCTACATTCACCATTTCTATAAAAACTTTGCATCCCTTACTTTTCAACCTTTTTTTTGTGGATTTTGATTCACTACTTTCCAGATATTCATGAAGTTCCCACATCGATCAAGTGAAATTGAAGTTCATGTGAATAATTAGAAGATGATTCTGGCTCGCGAGTACTATTATTTGATTAGACTGTGACTGTATACCAATTGACCAAAGAAAGTGATACAACTCCAAACTTTGGAGTATGATCCGTAATCATAGAATCTAAGAATCTTGAAACATTCAACAAAACAAAAAAATGAAGTCACATCTGTTTTCTAATTTCTAGTAGCTTGATTAGGTCTTTTTTTGTTTGTTTTATTTGACTGTAGCACAGCTTGATTAGGTCTTTTTTTGTTTGTTTTATTTGACTGTAGCACAGCTTGATTAGGTCTTTTTTTGTTTGTTTTATTTGACTGTAGCACAGCTTGATTAGGTCAAGTTATTATGTTCTTCTAGGTGCCTTCCAATTATATAGGCCAATTAATTAATTAATTAGTCCTCCTTGTCAAAAAATAAAAACTAAAAAATGTTAATCCTCAAGTTTATATATATATTGACATGGAATAATTCAGTGTACGTTGTCACTCTAGATCGAGTAGACAAGCTACAAAAATGCATAGACCATTCATTACTATACTGATGATAGTCTTTATCCTGATAGAAAAGTTAATGCAAGTCTTGCTCATTAAAAGAGCACCTTGCTCGCCTATTAGAAACCCAAATTGATCGACTACTTATATACGAACACCCCAATCTCCATCCTTTAGCAGCATAACACTAATTACATTGTAAAGCCGAGACGCAACTGTCATAACCGTGCACGTACATGAAACTCATTAAACAATGAAGGAATTACAACACTATTAATAAGCTGAGCTATATACAGAACATAGAACAAAAGAAAGTACAAAAAAAATATTAGAAAAATGTGGCTTAAATTAGAGTCATTTTTTTTTTTTTTTGGGTAATTAGATTAGATTCATTCGGAATCCCCACATTAGAAAGATGATAAGTCATTATTGGTGATAAGGAATGGTATCATACACGTTAATGCCAAGGACTTTTGTATTAATACCCTATACCTATTCATGAGATGCATGGCTAAAGTGGAGGGAATATCGGCATTACTACACAAACGCGCAACAATGAAGTCAGGGATTAATGGAACATCATCGATCCTCTGTAGCAAAGGATATATATATATATCCTCTAGTGCCTTCAGGAGGGAAAATATATACATAGCTAAGTAGGTACAATTAGGGGTTTACACAGCCTTGACAATATTCTCTTCGGGTTTGGAAAGAAACCCTAAAGCCAGCGGCGGCAGGTCTTCTGATTGAGAGATCTCTCGCGTCAAGCGGCAGCTGAGCGTCTGGGCTGGCCTTCGGCCTCGCTGACGTGGAGGTTTGCGGTCGGACGGGTACTGATGCTATTGCTCGAGGAAGCTCTTTGGATGTTCAGATTAACATTTTTGCAGGCTTGATTTTGGCATCCCCGTGGAAGCCTCTGAACGTGGTCGTTGTGCTGCGTGTCGTTGACGGTGGCCCGGACCAGTGGCATCGCGTCGTGGGTTTCATGGTTCTGTTTTGACTGTGGCATTTGTTGTACGGGTGCGGGTTTTGTGGTGGTGCAGTGCGTGGCGGCGCTAGCCCGGAGTTGTGGTGCGGCGGTGGGAGGCAGATGGAAACTGGGCCATGCTGGGCTTGTGGAACCTTGTGCGGACCTCTTCCTTGGGTTGCCTTGGGCTTGTAGGGTTTTTGCCCTAGGCCCATATAAATTCTCTTTGTTTTAGGGATCCTATGTTAGTAGTTTTTACTTTCAATAATTCCCTAAGTTTTTTTAGGGATATATCTATGCACTTTTTGTGTCTCTAGTGCCTCTGGAGTAGTACTGAAGGAGGATTTACGTTAGTCTCTACGGATTTGATGTATAATGAGTGGACCTATTTCTATGTACCACCGTGGGTACTACCATACCTTCTTGATCTGTCTAGTTGAAGGTAGCGGAAGTGTATGTAATGACCATTCTAACATGTGATGAATACAATTGACACCCGATTTGGGTTTGATTAAAAAAAAAAAAATTAGGGGTTCAAACTTTATTCCAGATGGGAAAAAAATCAACCATCGACATGTCAATTCTCAAAGGCGGAGCCACATAGGGGCACAGTGGGTCCCGTGACCCACTGACTTTTTAACGTACATATAAAATTTAGTTTCTTGAAATAGCAGATTGCGAGCTTGGTGCAGTGGTTGGGCTTCCTTATGCTACTAAAGAGGTTCGGGGTTCAATTCTCCTTAGCAACATTCTGGCATTTTTTTAATTGGCATGTTGTGTGTTGTGTTGTTGAAATTATGAATGGATCACTTCACCTCCTTGAAGTAACTTTTTTTAATTAGTATGTTGTGTGTTGTGTTGTTGAAATTATGAATGGATCACTTCACCTTCTTAAAGTAACTTTTCATTTTCTGTTGTTGTTTATTTCTGGTTTGTGCTGTTTATGTTTTTTTTTTTTGATTGAAAGAGAATTTTATTAACTCAAGTAAATGCATCCATATGGGGACAATTGTTCTCAAACGAGAACCCCCACAGAGCTAACAGACTAAACATCATCAATTAAATCATGGAGCCAAGGAGGCCCTACATCTTTGCAAAACATAGCTTGTACCAATGATAAAGCCGATCTCGCCAGCTTGTGAGCCACCAAGTTGGAGTGTTTATTCACATGCTTCCAAGAAATCATTTCAAACTCCCGCATAAGCAATCTAACTGCATCCAATACTCCTCCAATAGCACTCAAATCCCATCTAGAAGCATTCAGGCCATTGAGCACATTAAGCGCATCACCATAAACTCTCACACTTCTCAAACCCAATGCTCTACCAAACTTTAATGCATGCCATATGGCCAAAGCGTCCGCTGCTATAGGGTTAATAGGAACTGGTAGTGGAATAGACATTGCACCCATTAATTGACCTGTACCACTTAAAATCAGAGCACCCAGCCCTACACATCCCTTTAATACGTCAACTGCACAGTCGAAAAACAGCCTGGGTTCTACTCCTTCAAACTGTTGACCAGTTTCAAGGACACCCCCATGCTGTCCTCCTTGCAATGTAACGCTACTAGTCTGCATTCGTGAAAGCTCAAGCTGCCACTTCAAACTCCTTTGCACAATCTGTCCAGCTTCCAAATCGGATTTACCATGAACCACATCATTCCTGCATTTCCAGATCCACCAACTAACCAATATAGATAAAGAGACTGTTTTGAAACGATTTTAAAATATGAAATCATGTTGATGACAATAACCATTTTAATACATAGAAATCTTATTTACAGATTTTGTATGTTGTGATATATCAATTTGTGCCCTAGGTAACTTAAAGTTCTGGCTCCGCCACTGTCAATTCTTACCAACCCGACTCTTGTTTGTTTTATAGTTGAATTCCAAACATACGTTCTATCAAATCAACTTTCATTCATGAATTATTCTGAAAACACCATCCATGTTGAAGGATGTCGACATAATGTGTGCCTCTACAAACTAGGGTTTAGAGTTGTAATAGGAAAGTGTTCTAGGTATTCAATTGTATTCAGATTCTATTACCTATTGTGTACCTTGTAACTCCCTATATAAAGGGCTCCTATTATCAATAATAAACACAATTACAATTCTCATACAGCACGTTATCAGCACGAGTTTTAACCCCAGCCCAAAAGAAAAAAACCTAAAAACTCTCTCTCACAAAAATATGCCGCAGCCCTCCTTACCCATAAAAACCCTAGCTCGGCCTACCTCCTGCCCCAGCCTCCTGCAGCCCAGCTTCCTGCTGCACGACCTGCAGTCCTTGCTTGCTGCCCCTCCTCCTACAACCTGCTGCTGCTGAAAATTGTTGTTGTTGCTGCCCTGCGCACCTACTGCTGCCACTTATTGCTGCTGTCCCAAAATACGCCTGCTCCAACACGCGAGTGTCCTCAAGCCAAGAACCATCACGTAAGTTTTTGTGAATTAAAGTTGCTGCTTTCATGTATTTTAAATTCTTTTATTTTCTGCAGAATATTGGAATATATGTTGTCAAATGATTTTGAGTATTTAACAAAACGGAATTGTGGGGATTCACGCTTAACGAACTAAGAGTGTTCGTATGAACTAAGAGTGTTCATAATTAAACGAACTAAGTGCATTCGTGTGAACTAAGAGTGTTCACAATACTTGGACTAAGAGCGTCCGTAAGCATCAAATTGTGACCATATTAAAACATTATTGTTTGGACTAATCCAAAAGAGATTCTTGGAAATTGATTTCTTGGTAGCATAGCTCGGAAATCTTATTATTTTAGTTTTCGTGGAAGTTTAGCTCCAAAACAAGTTCGTTCTTGTTTCACCCTTTTTCAGGATGTCAAACTCGAACATACTCGATTTTGTTCCATTGGATTATGTAGGCAAAAGATACATATTGTGGGGTCAGGACATTGAGCTCCATCTTATTTCTCGTGATCTATTGCACACAATCCAAGAGCTTTGTTCTGAAGGAACTGCTCCAGACCCTCAAACTGAGATTGACAATTCCAGGGCACTTGCCCTAATGATGCGTCATATGGATAGAGACCTCCAGTTTGAGTTCATGAATGAGGATAGCGCTATAAAGCTTTGGCAAGCGCTTCATGAACGTCATGGCAATGTTCGTAACTCCATCCTTCCGAATTTAGAAGCAGAATGGAATGATATTCGCTTCTCTGACTTTGATACAGTCATACAATTTTATTCGGAAGCTCTCTGCATCACAGGAATGATGCGTTTCTGTGGCAAGACGATCACAGAAGAACAATTGATTGAGAAAACCCTCAATACCTTCCCTGTCTATGCTATGAGGTCCTGTGATTTACTTCAGACTCATATAAATGCAAGACAGATCACAAGCTTTCAAAAGCTTATTGAAGCTATGGAAATTGCTGAAAGGCAAGACAACGAGCTTGTGAGAAGAGAATTGATAGGCTGCGAGATAGCTATCCAGAGCATCGTCCCATGGCTAGAGAAAGTCGCCACAGACGTCATGATCCATATGATCGAAATTCTCATGAAGGTAGTCGCCAAAGGCGACAATCACGCCACCGTAGGAGCTGTGATTTTGAGGGACTAAGGGTTGGAAACCATAGAGCCAACGTTGGCCATGGTCATACTCTTCCAACACCTCAGGTCCTAGGGACCATGCACATTGCGCCAATGCGCCTCAATCAAGGGAGAATCCTCTTCATGGTATCTATTTCTGATATGGAACGTCTGATCAATGGGGCTGAGTTTGCAATGTACCTAAGAAGGTAACTGCCTCACAGTGATCAAGACATCAAGTTCAAAAAGACTTTAAATCTGGCGATGAAGACAAAATGCTGCAGATTTTTATTTCGAATAGTCTTTTATTTTTCCAAGAATTATGTAATGGCAGTTATGCCTTAAATCAATAAATGACATTTTGTTTTAACTCTTTCTCACTTGGCTCACCTAATTAAGTATGATGTCTAGGAAAGTAATTGAGATTAGTGGTACTTAAGAGAGTCTCGCTCCACCGACATCTCTTCCTACTGTCCTGGTCATATTTGATTGGAGTCACCGAACGGATTGAGTGACTACAATCTGTCTAAGTTTGACTTTTATTTTTGGATTAGACTTTGGTTAAAAAAACTTTGATGTAATCATTGGCTATTAATAAAGTATCGATTCTTTTACTTAATGTTTTGGACATACCTTAATTCGAACTTTATTTGAAAGATATAAGAGCCAATGGTTTTCATGTGGAAACACATTATGAGAATGGACAGAGTTCCTTTGCATCACCTCTAATGACTACGAACATAAACGAGTGTTAGAGAAACTTATGTGTCGCTCTAGTGGGTTGTATGCAACCACTATTCGAGTTATTGAATCCAACTATGTCATGAGAGACGACTTATGAGATTCTGACACATATAGGCTATGATCCATGTATTAAAGACTTTACACGGACATCCATTTTCAGAACGAAGAAAAGAAAGAACCAAGAATTGGTTCGAGGAGCTGCACATGAGCCTCATGGCACCATGATTGTGCATAGACCGGCCACACATGGCCGGCGCCGCCTACCCCCTGCGGCAAATATATGGCATTGACGCCTTAAACCCTTATTCAACTCCTCTCCCTACTTCTCAAGTCCATTGTGACATTGTGGCTTAACCAAAACCTTCATTGGTTGATTATAAGACCCATGTTTCGTTTTGTAAAGCCTGTTATTTAGGATTGAGACCATTCTATGCAAAGGAGATTGAGGAAATAATTCCATTCTTACAAAGAATCTAAGGGAATTCTGTGGATTTGATCAACTAACATGCGGACCGTATAGATGTTTTATGGTGTTGGTTGATACGCAAACAAGCTGGTCACATGTTATGCCATTATCCACTCGTAATGTTGCTTATACTACACTCCTAGCACATAACATATGGCTACGGGCTCACTACCTACATCATCCCATTCAGTCAATTTGACTTGATAATGCTAGAGAGCTTACATCGAAAATTTTTGATGACTATTGCATATAATTGGGTATTGATATCAAGTATCATATTCTCATATACACACCCAATTGGTCTCGCTGAAAAGCCACTATTAAACGACTACGATGGTAGCCCGGACATTGGTAATGCACACCAATATTTCCGCTTGGGTTATGCAATATCGCATGCAGCTATGCTAATTCGTCTACGACTCATAGCAGCCACTCAACTTTTATATGCGTTACAGCTAGTGACTGGGTTCGAGTCTAATATCTTGTACTTATGAATATTTGAGTGTGCGGTTCATGTGCCAATTGCGCCGCCACAGCGCATCAACATGAGTCATTGCAACTTATGCATATATATATATATATATATATATATTTGTTGGACATGAGTCTCCAACTATAAGTCCACTATGTAGAACCTGATTATACTCATTTATATGCGTGTAATTATATCTAAAACACTGTAAATAAGC
>LYNE01001523.1:38505-50987 GCA_001662545.1 Rosa x damascena | reverse complement strand
TATGGCGCAAGGCTTCTCACAAAACGCCTTGGAATCGACTACGAGAAGACATATTCTCTCGTAATGGATGTCATTGCACTCCACTACCTTGTCAGTTTGGTAGTTTCTAAATAACTGAACATGCAGCTTTCGAATATGGTCACTGCATATCTCTATGAGGATCTAGATACGGAATATAATGAAGGTTCTTGTGGACTTCATTTACCCAAATCAAGTGGCTCTTGACCACGGAGCCTGTTTGTAATGAGGGTGAAACGCTCACTGAAGTAACTATTTGATTGGGAAGGGATATGATGAACTATGCCCCTGCGTTTTCATGACAAGTTCTAGATTTGCAATTGTCACGGTTTATGTTGATAAACATAATTGGAACCCCTTGAGAGCTAAGGGAAACCACTGAACACCTGAAATCCGAGTTTGAGATGAAGGACCTTGGGAGAACACGGTTTTTTCTAGATTTAGAACTTGTAACCGTGTCAATAAATGCTTTGCATTTTGATAAAGTCAAAGATGCACTCCCATGGTCGTCCGTAGTCTTGGCCCTAAAAGGGATCTGTTTCATCCAGGGATGATGATGAAAACGTGTTAATAGCAAAAGTACTTACCTGAGTACAATAGGCGCATTATTGTACTTATCACAATACAAGACCGGACACCTCAATTGTTACGAACTTGTTGGCTAGATATAGCCTTGCGCCAACGTAACGTCATTGGACTGGTATAAAGACAATCTTTCGTTACTTAAAAGATACGATAGATATGGGCTTGTTCTATCCCTGCAGAGAGAAAAGTATGACGGAAGAATGAGAACGGATCTCTTTAGCCCAAGAGGCGCCGTCGAAGACGCGATGACCACATAGCTGCCACTGCCAAGGGTGGCCGGCGTCATGCTCCTCCCTTACACCAAAACCATGGTGATGTTTGCTGATGTAGGGTCTCTCTCTAACCCTCACAAAGGTCGCTCCCAAATGGGTTATGTCTTTACCATGGGAAGCACTGCAATATCTTGGAGGTCTACAAAGCAGACTCTTGTTGCTACTTCCTCAAATCATGCAGAGATCATTGCTCTACATGAAGCTGTGCGAGAATGCATATGGCTAAGGTCTATAGTTAGACACATTCGAGGAACTTGTGGTTTGAAGTCTACCACAGATGAACCTACATGCATTTATGAAGATAATGCAGCTTGTATTGAACAAATGAAATTAGGTTTCATCAAGGGCGACAACACTAAGCATATATCGCCTAGATTCTTTTACAATCAGCAACAACAGGCATTTCTAAATATTGAAGTGAACCAAATCCGATCTGAGGATAATGTAGCGGACTTATTTACTAAGTCGTTACCTAAATCCACCTTCGAGGAACATGTGAAGAGCATCGGATTAAGAAAGTTATCCGAACTCCCATGATTGTAGCAATCAGGGGGAGATATTGACATCAGGGGGAAGCATGATGTCTACATGTTCGATCTCGAAGAGTGAAGGACGTATTGTGCTCTTTTTGTCCTTCGACCAGGGTTATTATTGTCCCACAGGGTTTTTGTTACATGGCAAGGTTTTTAACGAGGCAAAAATCAAAGCATCATCATCAAGTTTGAGCGGCACAAGGGGGAGTGTTGAAGGATGTCGACATAATGTGTGCCTCTACAAACTAGGGTTTAGAGTTGTAATAGGAAAGTGTTCTAGGTATTCAATTGTATTCGGATTCTATTACCTATTGTGTACCTTGTAACTCCCTATATAAATGACTCCTATTATCAATAATAAACACATTTACAATTCTCCTACAACAATCCAATTAATTTTGCACATTAATTGCACGATTAGTTCACACTAAAATTCAAATAAGTGTATAAAGTATAAACAATCAATTATATGATGTGGTCCCTATATGAACTATTCGTTCACTTATCTTTTTATCCCTATCGTGCGCCGGCCATTCCAAGTCAATACATCCAAATACAAATTTTTTCCATTTGTTGATATCTTATAGTATATATATGGCATTCGAAACACAACTGTTGCCCTCCAAGGATTTGCCATACCATGGAAATGAAGCAACTCACATTCTCACTCAAATCATCCCTTCTACTAATATCTCTTATATTTGTCACAACCTCAGTTTCCTTAAAAATTCCAAGGCTGAGTCCAACTGGAGGACAATTTATACATGGTAACTATTGGACACAAGGCCGGCCCAGCGAAGCTTCATCATCAGTATTTGATCCCAAAGATTTTCAGACATTTTACTACAACCAAACACTTGACCATTTCAACTTTAGGTATGATAGCTTCAATACTTTTCAACAAAGATATTTGATCAATTCCAAGCATTGGGGTGGCTCCAATATCAGTGCACCAATACTCGCTTACTTAGGCGCAGAAGAATCAATTGATGTTGATATACCTATTATTGGGTTCCTACCTGAAAACGCCATTCACTTTCAAGCCCTCCAGATATATATAGAGGTACATTCTGTATGAATCTGTTGTAAGACTGAGATTATCGATTAGCTAGCTGTATTATACTTATGTATTATTGGGTCTGAGACTTTAGTCTTTTTTTCTTATCAGCACCGGTACTATGGGGAATCAATCCCATTCGGATCCAGGGAAGTGGCATTTAAAAATGCAAGCACTCTTGGATACTTCAACTCAGCCCAAGCTATAGCAGATTATGCAGAAATACTCATACATGTAAAGAAGCAACTACATGCTGAACATTCTCCGGTCATTGTTATTGGTGGCTCATATGGTGGAAGTGAGTCACTAAATGTACACTTATTGAAATTACAATTGTTACATTAAGGGCTCCTTTGATAACATATATGTATGTTCTTTGACAGTGCTTGCTTCATGGTTTCGCCTAAAGTATCCCCACGTCGCTCTTGGAGCTCTGGCCTCATCAGCTCCGATTCTATACTTTGATGACATAGTTCCTCCAGAAACAGGGTACTACTCCATTGCCACCAAGGATTATCGAGTAATATATTTCATCCTTAATTCCTTTCCTTCTATAATTATACATAAACTCTTTCCTTCTATAATTATACATAAACTACTGGGGAGGTGTACCCCATACTAGCAATCTAAACATACCAGAGCTAAGCAAATATCCCACTGACTAATAGTTTAATTCACAGTTGGTAGGGTCTAACACAAGATACTTTTTGCACGCTACTATTTAAAGTTAATTAATACATAAACAGATTGATTATGGACATACATATGTGTAGGAAGCGAGTGAGACTTGCTACCAAATCATAAAGAAGTCTTGGTCTGAAATTGATAATATTGCATCTAAGCCTGAAGGCCTCTCAAATCTTAGCAAGAAATTCCGAACTTGCAGGTACATCCCCTGATTAGTTTCATATATTGTGCATAATCATTTTTTTCCTTAGAACATAATTAATATATCTGTTCAGGTGATTATTTTTGTGATTTCCCTTTTCTGTTCTTGTTTTGCAATTAACTAGACCGTTGACCAAGTCGTCTGAGCTCAAGGATTACTTGGACTCGATGTATACTAGGGCAGCTCAATACGATCGTCCACCGAATTATCCGGTTACTGTAGTCTGCGGTGGCATTGATGGAGCTTCATCTACAGATGATATTTTGACAAAAATATTTGCAGGTGTGGTTGCTTATACCGGAAACCGGTCATGCTATGTCAACCCGCCCAAAAACCTGACAGAAACAGACGAGGGGTGGGGATGGCAGGTAATTGATCAAATAATTAATTTATTTATCAAGCTGTACTATTTGTTTAGATTATAGTTATATCTGAAAGCCAACCCTAATAATTAATAAATAGACGTCCACGTACATTTGTATTTTTAGAGCAAAAGACACAATACATTCATCATGCTGACTATTCTAAGGGCCCATGGTACATGATAAAAAGCTAGCTAGCTTTGAGGTCACAGAATTAATTGACAGGCCAGGGAGAATGCCTTCTTCTCGCTTAAGAAATACGTTTGCAATATTTTTTTTATTTGTACCTTTTCTGAAAAGGAATTTGCAATCCAGTCAAAGTTAGGAGTACGTTTGCAATATCTAAGAAGTCATGCATCAGGCCAAATTTCTAAAGAAACAGCCAGCAATTTCCGGGACATTAGTATTGCCTTGATCTTGTTTCACAACATTATTACAGTTTGCATCAGGGCCAAGTGAAATTTGATAAGATTGTTGTTTTATTAGTAATTACAAACTTTCATTTACCCTAATTCAAATATGTTTGAAGATGGTTAACCACGATCTACCTATTTGTTTCTTGATCATTTAGACATGTAGCGACATGGTGATTCCCATAAGCGTGAACAACGACACCATGTTTCCACCGTACAAATTTGATGTCGATGAATATATCAATAAATGCAAGGCAACCTATGGCGTCCCTCCCAGGCCTAATTGGGTGACTACATACTTTGGAGGCCATGTATGTAATGCTGTTACTTTCTTATCATTGCTCATAATTAACCTACCCTAATTCTTTTACCTTGCTTAATTCATACAAAATGCATGGATATATATGCTAATATTGATACAAGTGTGCTAAATATGTGATGCAGGACATAAAACTGAGTCTCTCCAGATTTGCTAGCAACATCATTTTCTCCAATGGGCTAAGAGACCCTTACAGTATTGGCGGGTATGTACGGATACGAAGATGACTTCAAAACAAATATAAATGAGTCAAGTTTATCATTTTCATTATCTTGATAAAACAACACGATTCAAGATTAATAGTACTTGACTAAATTTAACATTGTTTAATTTACTCTCATGATAGCGTTTTGGAAGACATATCAGACAGTGTGGTTGCTGTCCATGCAAAAAATGGTATGTATCCTTCCAAATTCATTTATTTGGAGGACCCCATGTTACGAGTTTTAGGGCAGTACATATTTTCGTTTAACTTTTCAACTACCCAAAATTAAAATTTACTTTTACAGGGTCTCACTGCTTGGATATTCTCACATCAAACCAGACTACCGATCCAGACTGGCTGGTCAATCAGCGGAAAAGTGAGGTCAAAATCATCAAAGGATGGATAGCTAAATACTATGCTGACCTTCAAGCTCTCCAATAAGAAATACCACGTTAAATACTATAGTTGGACAAATCCAGATTACACCTACCCAAAATATCTCTTTGCAAACAAGTAGCTTCTTTTTGGCAAGAGATAACAACAAAGTGAAAGTCCTAAGAAAACAATAATCGCTATCTTTTCACTTTTCATTTGTAAATTTCTTTTTAAAAGAATCGACAAGAGTTATAGAAATAATACACTTTAATTACGTCACACTCTTGGTCTCTACTACCAATCTTATCCCTAAAGTTTCAATCATTTTCACTTGAATTAATCAATCTGGTCCTTCTTAATTATAAAGGATCTTATCATCTTCAAAACACATTTGCTAATAAATTCTGAATATTGCACCTTTCCCAATATCTGAATCATTACAACTAAGTGTTACTTTTTTTTTTTTGAATCCAACGAAGTCAACCCTTTATTGAATAGAAACAAGTTTACACAGTACAAAAATCTGCTATATATAACAGCAGTTAGAAGAAAATCAGTAGTAAAGTAAAATTGAACATCTCTAAGAGTAGAAGCACGAGTAGCTAGCTGACACTACAAGAAAAGTTGTCTACCACAAGATCACAATAATCCTCTAAATGTCGTTGTTACTTACAGTCTTCCACAACATGTAAAAAATGTGCGTTGTAGAAAACAATTTATCACCATATCCCTCATTTGTATATTATTAATTTGGTAATCAACAATCTACCTTACGTGTTGTTATCCGCAAGTTGTAAATTAAGGGGGGTGTATTGTATATGGAATTAGTGGAAGTTTTAAAGAAATCTATGGAATTTAAAAGTCTGGGTGTATTCAATATAGACTTTTAATAGTCCATGAAAGTCTTAAGGTATTCAATTAGGATTTTTAAAGACTTCATGAATTCCACCAAAATCTAGGGGTATTCAAAAGTCTGGCATGCACGTTGTTGAAAATTTTTCAAAGTTACAATGTGTGACAAACGCTGTTTTAAGATTAAAAAAAAAAAAAAAAACAGCGGGCAATTGGCTGGAGTGCTACCACTTTAATCTATTTTCCAATTGTGCGGACCTTGAGAAAAAAAATAAAAAAGGAAAATCTCCCAACTTTCAACTCTAGCTCTCTGGATCTCAAGGCTCTCCGAAGCTCTCAACTCTCAAACAGCAAATGGAAGTCCTCACCAGCCTAAGCCTTAAACAGCTCGAAACGATGAGCGGTGCTGGCATTGGATCCCCCATCGCAATGTCGCCTTCGTCGAGCACGTCCCACTCAACCGCTTGGCCTGCGGCAGGATCGAGTCCACCTCGGCTGTGCTCCTCCAATCCGTCGCGTACCTCCCGCCGCACCATCGACCTCTCTAACGATATGCCTCAACCATCGCGTCGCCTAGAAGGAGATGTCCGCCATCATCAATAGCGTGATCAAAGCCACCGACCGTGATGACATGCTTTGTTATGACGCCGTAGTCACCTCAATTCCTCGTCTCCAGGTTGCTGGGGCTCAAACGAAAGGTAATGAATCAGTATTCAATGAATTAGAGTGATTTGGAGTATTGAATTGTTGAAATTTGAGATAATTTTGGATATTGCTGATTGAATTGGGAAAGTTTTGATTGTGAATTGTGTGCTGATTGATGTAATTGCTGAAGCTGGAATAGGGGAGCAGGACTGAGCACAGGCGCAGAGGTGGGATCTGGCTCCTCTAAAGTGAGGAGTCTGTGAATTTACTTCAATTTCATACAATCTGAACTCTATGTCTAATCTAAGGATATTGAGAATTGACACATCACTGTTTCATCAATTTTTGGTTTTTAATCTAAACCCTAGTTAACTTGCTGTTAACTATTGGAAAAAAGAGAGAGTTAAATACTTCACGTTCTGTCTTTCTTCAATGCGTAGTCCCAACCCTAAATTCACTTGCTGCATTGTTGTTTCTCTGTACTTCCATAGAAACTCATCCATGGTTACATTAAGGTATAAATACAATCAGGTTTCTTGTTTAAACTGACTATCAAAGGAACTGTGAGTCAATGGACTTTCTTGACTTCTTCCTCGACCTTAGCTTCGCTCGGGTCTCTTCGAGATAGCTGAACTCCCACATTTGACTCGTATATATTTCCACTCTCCATCAATGTTTTAGGTTTCTCCTTTGAAAAACTGGGGGCTGGGAGTAGTTGGAGGCGCAATCCTTTTAATCTGCTAAAAAGAACGACTCTTTCAACAGATTAGGGGGCTACATGTAGAATCGCTGTAAATCTGTATGTAATTAGGATTCTTATTTAATTAGGATATCTTGTAATTATAGAAAATCCTGTAATTATGGAAAGATTTTTCCTATTAGAGTTGGACTACTCCTTTGTACTTATATATATATATATATATATATATACCCCCATTGTGGGATGAATATAAATCATCGAATTAACCCTGAATTGAAGTATTCTTTTCTACTTGGTATCAGAACAGGTTCAATCCTTTAAACATGCTCTGCATCCTTTGAATCCTGAATCCCGAAGAACACCACAAACCGCTGCGTACCACCACCGTTGAAATCAAACTATCCCTGAATTTCAAACCACCATCACCCTACCCTTTTTTCGGAAAAAGAAGAGAAATTTTTTTTTTTTCCAAAACATTAATATCCATCTTGAAACCCTAGAAAATCCAATCCTGCGAAAATCCTGAATTCCTCAATGGTGCAATCAGAGAAACAAGCTATGGGGCATTAGGTAACTACTGAATTTTCTGTTATGCATGGCTCAACGCAAACAGGGTCCTCCTCCAGGTTTCTCAGGACCTTCTCCATGTCATCCTCTAGGTAAACCAAATCCATATGCAAACAAAAAGTGCATTATCTGTGGGGAATTAGGTCATAGCAAAAAGCGGTGCTATGAAGTGATTGGTTACCCTGATTGGTGGGACTTCACCAAGAAACCGCGAAAGAATCTGGGCAAGGCCGATGTTGCTACTACAGAGGAAGTATACCTACACAATGCCTCTGCTAATGTAGTGTGGTTAGGTATGAAGGGTAAGGTTACTTTTAATAGTACATGGATAATTGATATAGGTGCATATGACCATATGACCAATGACCCTAGTATTGTGAAAACCTTAGACGTTCCCCTCAAAATGTTGTCTCTACTGCTGATAGTACTCCAACTCTAGTCGCCAGAGAAGATTCTATTGCTTTATCTGATACCTTAACCCTTGAATTTGTCTTTGTTGTTCCATCACTAGCTTATAATCTCCTGTCTGTTGGTCAAATTATTTTAGCTCTTGCATGTATTGTGACCTTCTATTGGTCTTTCTGTGTGTTTCAAGACATTCTGACTCAGCATATTCTTGGTTATGGTGTTAGAAGGGGAAAATTATACTACCTGGATCTGACAGAGACTGGAAAGAAACAGAAGCATCTTTTGGGACAAGCTAATCAGATCAACGGGGTAGAGAATGCGAAGGAAGCTGTATGGTTATGGCATCGCCGTTTAGGTCATCTATCTTTTAGTTATCTTAAGAAGTTGCAACCTCATTTGGTTTCAGTTGTCATTGATTTGGATTTCCATTGTAACATTTGTGAACTGGCCAAGAGTCACCGTATTTCATATTCACCAAGTCTTAATAAAAGTCATGTTCCTTTTATGAAGATTCATTCTTATGTTTGGGGTCCTGCGAAAATTCCTTCTCTTTCTGGAGCTCGGTATTTTGTAACGTTTATTGATGATTGCACTCGCATGACATGAGTGTCATTACTGAAGAATAAGAGTGATGTATTTGGAATGTTTATCAAATTTCACAAAATGGTGGCAACTCAGTATCAACAATCCATCAAAGTGTTTCAGTCTGACAATAGTGAAGAGTTTGTGAATGGCCCTATAATTGAGTTTTGCCGGTCACATGGAATTCGTCATTAAACCTCCAATTCTTATACTCCTCAACATAATGGTTTAGCAGAACGGAAGAACAAGCAGTTGATGGAAGTTGTTCGTGCTTCCTTGTTTCGCATGAATGTACCTCGGTCCTATTGGGAAAAGCAGTGAAATCAACAGTATATCTTATCAACCATACTCCTTCACGGGTGATTGAGATTCACAATCCTCATCAGAAGCTTCATACACTTTTGATCATCCCTTCTATGCCTAATTTGGAGCTCCGTGTGTTTGGGTGCACAACTTATATTCATATTCCTAAGCCTCAACGCAGCAAGTTTGATCCCCATGCTCGTAAGTGTATATTTGTTGGTTATGCTGAATTCCAGAAGGGTTATCGATGTTATGATCCTCTTACTGGCACTATACATGTCTCTCTTGATGTTGATTTTCGTGAATCAGAGCCTTATTATTCAGGGAGAGTTTCGGAGTCTTCCCTTCAGGGGGAGAGAGGTCGTGAAGGAAATCCTCGAGATTTATTTGAATTTGAAGAATTAGAAGTATTGAAATCAAGATTTGGAGTTGGGAATTCTCTAGCACCAGTTGACAAAGAAACTGAAATTGGGACATTAGGAAAAGAAAAAGAAAAAGAAAAAGAATATGGGAACATTGAATCTATTGGCGGTGCACCAGTGGAATCCCCAACTTACCAGGAAAAATGCGATGTAGGACCATCCCTTGAACCGAGCTGACGTCATGATCTGTCGAACAAGACAGACGCGTCAGGCTAAGACGTCAGCTTGCATCCCCAAAGTGACAATGACGCTTCAATGCGTCCTGGAATATATGAAACGTTACAAGCTAACGAATTACCCATTGACCAGCCCAACTGTGATACACCTAATGAAGAGAATATAATTCAGAGTTCTCATCTGTCAGAGTTTTTCCCCCTCTCTATATCATCAATTGAAGAATCTGCTGCGAATGTTCCTCCTTAGGTACCTTTAATTTCGAATGAATTATCTGGGAAAGATAATATTGATTCTAGGAAATCACAAAGGGTTACCAAAGGTATTCCTAAGAAACAATATGAGCCAGACATCAAAGCCAAAGCTAAATATCCTGTAGCTAATTACATGTCTAACCATAGGTTTTCTGGGTCATATGCACTTGTTGTCGATTAATTATCTACTGTATCTATTCCTAGTAACGTGCAGGACGCATTGATTGATCCAAAATGGACAAAGGCGATGAATGAAGAATTAGAAGCTCTTCACAAGAATGCAACATGGGAGTTAGTACCTCTGCCCACTGGGAAGAATACTGTAGGATGTCGTTGGGTGTTTACTGTGAAGCTTAATGCTGATGGAACTATTGATAGATATAAGGCGAGGTTGGTTGCCAAGGGATATACACAACGCTATGAGGTTTATTATGAGGAGACTTTTGCACCTGTAGAAAAGATCAATACTGTCCGGATTCTAATCTCACTTGCAGCAAACAAAGATTGACCTTTGCACCAGTTTGATGTGAAGAATGCATTTCTTAATGGGAATTTGGAGGAAGAAGTATACATGGATGTGCCCCCAGGTGTTAAGAATCACCCAAGTGACGTTAGCAAGGTGTGTCAATTGAAGAAATCTTTGTATGGCCTGAAGCAATCTCCAAGAGCTTAGTTTGGAGGATTTTCAAAGTCTATGAAAGCCTTTGGGTACAGACAGCAATTCTGACCATACCTTGTTTATCAAACGCAAGAATGGTAAGATTACAGCTCTTATTGTGTATGGTTATGACTTGATTGTTACAGGGGATGATCCAAAAGAGATGAATGAATTGCAAAAGTATCTGTCAAAGGAGTTTGAAATGAAGGATCTGTGACAACTGAAGTATTTTCTGGGTATTGAAGTTGCAAGGTCTAAGAAGGGGATTATGCTTTCACAAAGGAAGTATGTCCTTGATTTACTTGCTGAAACGGGGATGCTGGACTGCAGACTAATGGAGACACCCATTGAGATGAATCACAGACTTGCTATTTATCTTGATCAAGTTCCAACTGATAAAGGGAGGTATCAACGTCTTGTAGGAAGGTTGATTTATCTTTCACATACTAGACCAGATATTGCTTATGTTGTGAGTCTTGTTAGCAAGTTTATGCATTGTCCTAGTGAAGAGCATATGGATGCAGTCTTTGGTATTTTGAGGTACTTGAAGATGGCGCCAGGCAAAGGGTTACTGTTTGAGAAAAAAAGATAAATTGGAAGTTGTTGAATATATGGATGTAGATTGGGCTAGTGATAAAACTGACAGACGTTCTACATCTGGGTACTTTACTTTTGTTGGAGGGATCCTTGTCACTTGGCGTAGCAAAAAGCAGAAAGTCGTTGCCAGATCAAGTGCAGAAGCTGGATTTCGAGGTATGGAACATGGAGTCTGTGAAATGTTATGGATCCGTAATGTCTTGAAAGACCTGGGTTACAAGCTTAAAAGGCCTATGGATTTGCATTGTGATAATACAGCTGCCATTGAGATTGCACATAATCTAGTTCAGCATGATAGAACAAAGTATGTGGAGGTTGATCGCCTTTTTATTAAAGAAAATCTTGACAGAAAGGTTATTCGCTTTCCATTTGTAAACTCAGAGGAGCAATTAGCTGATGTTCTCACTAAAGGAGTGTCCAGGAAGATATTCGACAGCTCGATTGACGAGTTGGGCATGATAGACATCTATGCACCAACTTGAGGGGGAATGTAGAATCGCTGTAAATCCGTATGTTATTAGGATTCTTATTTAATTAGGATATCTTGTAATTATAGAAAATCCTGTAATTATGGAAAAATTGTTTCCTATTAGAGTTAGAGTAGTCCTTTGTACTTATATATATACCCCCATTGTGGGATGAATATAAATCATCGAATTATCCCTGAATTGAAGTATTCTTTTGTCACGCCCCGAATTTTGAATAATAAATTCAAATCCGAAACATGAATTGAACAACTACAACAAATAAACGTTCTGAATTTTTTTCTCAGAAATAAACACACCTCACATCACTCAATAATACAAAAACCAAATCCTCAAGAGTTTAATATTACAGCACACTCTCTCCAAATTTAAATGAAAGCTCAAATGAGCATAACAACCTCACAATAATGCTGTAGCTCAAATACCACTACTCTAAGCAGCCTGATCACCTTCTCGATTCTCCTGACCTGTAGGATTACCCGCTACACCGTTTGAATAGTGTACCGGGATTGCAACAACACAAAACCCGGTAAGCTTTTAACAGCCCATATGAGTAAAGGAAAAGAACGGTTGATTTATTGTCTCACAAATATTTTAACTCAAGTAAACACACCCAATCTCAACCTTTACCACTCAACCCAACTCATATAATAAATATGTATTCATGATCACGGGTAATTCAACTCGCTGCTTTCATGTCATACGTCAAGTTTCAAAAGTGTATTCATGATCACGAGTAATTCAACTCGCTACTTTCATGTCATACTGTATTCATGATCACGAGTAATTCAACTCGCTGCTTTCATG
>LYNE01001523.1:14588-38484 GCA_001662545.1 Rosa x damascena | reverse complement strand
CATAAGTAACCGGGCGGCACGGAACCCCTACAAGTCCCCGAACTCCGTAAGCAAGAAGGGACTCGTTAACCTGCAAAACAAAGACAAAAAAAAAACAGGCATATGTAGGATGCTCGTTGCATTGGGCAACAAATGTGAGTTGACTTATATGCGTTGGCATATATGAACGTACGAGGTGCGTGATACATGTTGATGTATACACTCGAATGGCGCCGAGTACAATCGCTTATGACGTACAAACTCGAGAACGCGTATTGTCGTCTAAGCATATGGATTGCATATGATAAATGCAAGTTGCATGAGCGCTGCGGAGGTAAGCGTTTTTAATTCGTGAATGATGAATGCGTGAACGCTTGTGTTTGTTTGGTTGTCGCTCGTATTAATGGAACGCGAAAAGAATTCAATTTGTCACAGGCGACAAATGGTAGAAGAATTCAATGTTCCATTAATGTGTGGTGTGTCGAGTAGACATGAGTGTAAAGCTCGAGGATTGCCGGGCAGGCATGAGCGGAAAACTCGGGGTTGCCGGGAAGGCATGAGCGGTAAGCTCGTGGGTTGCAGGGAAGGCATGAGCGGGAAGCTCGGGGGGTGCCGGGAAGGCATGAGCGGGAAGTTAGGGGGTACCGCGAAGGCATGAGCGGGAAGCTCGGGGGTTCCGCGAAGGCGTGAGCGGAAAGCTCATGAGTGGTAAGCTCGTGAGCGGAAACTCGGGGGTGCCGCGAAGGCGTGAGCGGAAGCTCGGGAGTGTCGCGAAGGTGTGAGCGGTAAGCTCGTGAGCGGAAGCTCGTGGGTGCCGCGAAGTCGTGAGCGGAAAACTCGTGAGCGGAAGCTCGTGGGTGCCGCAAAGGCGTGAGTGGTGAGCTCGTGAGCGGAAAACTCGTGAGCGGAAGCTCGTGGGTGCCGCAAAGGCGTGAGCGGAAGCTCGTGGGTGCAGTGAAGGCGTGAGCGGTAAGCTCGTGAGTGGAAAACTCGTGAGCGGAAGCTCGTGGATGCCGCTGAGGCTTTAACGGGTAGCTCGAAGGTGATGCCCTGAGGCATGAGCGTGGCCGTTGCTAATTATGCTGGGCTGTATGTACAAGTCCCCGAACTCCCCAATCAAGGAGTGTGTTCTCGCGGGTTGATACCAAAGCGTAGCTTTGTGCCGTATATCAAGCATAATTAGTGCGAGTGCGTCGTCCATCTAGAATTGGTTGGAGCGAACGCTTTTGCCCTTTAGGGTTGGCCCATGCTAGGCCCGCCAGGGAGTCCCCCACTCCCCAGCCACGACGGACCTCCGGATGGTCGGTAAATTGTTTTTTGAGGGGGAACTGCACGGAGCAGAGGGTGTTGGGTAGCGAGCCCAATCTTTGGTACCCAAGCGTCGGGGTTAACTGCAGGATCAATGGCTGCCTTGGGCTGTGTTAACTAGTCCCTTTACTATTTCTCGGAGGAGAAACTTGACTGCAATGCCGCGTAGCGGTCATTGTCATTATGAGTCGCTGCCTTACCGCCTGGCGGTGACCATAGACTCGTAAAGTTTGTACTTGTATGAAACTTGACAAACAAATAGAGCAAGTACTAAAATTTTGTTTGAGTGACCCATATTTATTTAATTTTACAATTAAATAGAAGTATGGCATATGTGTATAGCATGTACTTGTAATGTGGATGCTAATATCATTTTTGCATTTTTGTAGACTTGCTTAGAGATCGTTTGAGATCGGTATACGAAGCATGGCATATCTAGCATGTGAGGTCTAGAAAGTGTTGCCAAATCTACGAAATGTTGTAGGCATGCTTAAAAGTTTGTGGAAGCATGTAAAAATATATCAAGTGTGATATTCTTGTAGGCATGCTTAAAGTAGTAAAAGCATGTGATTGGCATGGCACTAGCTCAAATTGAAAGTGCGTAAAAGATAAGATATAGTTACTTATCTTATGCCGATTTGGAGCGAGTTGGAGTTGGAAATGATCTAAGTACCCAAATCATGTTGGAGTTGTCCAAGCATGACGCTCCAATATTGCTTTGGCGAAGTTCCTTAGTAGAAGGATGATAATTTCGCTAATTGGAGAGGTGATTGATGATTATGTCTCCTTGAAACAAAATAGGTGATTAGTACATGAATTTGTAAAGTCAACACTAACAACTTGCATATGTACTTTGATGAGATTTTAAGCAATGCTGTAGTTGACAACAAATGACATGCTTGATTGTGTGCTTCTAGTGTGGATTTCAAAGTGATAATGAAATGTCAAAGAAGCATTTTCAATAAATCATGTATATATTAGGCATCGGAGCCTATATAGAGGATTATACACAAGTAATCAGTTTACGTATATTGATGCACACATTAAACTAGATGGACTAGATTGGGTGTGAACAAAGATTATTGCTATTCTTATTGTCAGCATGTGCAATTCTAATGCCAAGAAGCATATATGAAGCATATTATATGTCCATGTTGGTTGTTGATAAATTCCATTTAATCAAGAACTGAGCATGTTATATATGCATGGCAAAACAACACAGTCATTGTGCATGTTACGTAGCAGCTCTCATAAGACTTGTGCATTCCTTATTTGTGAATGTACGTGTGCATATGAATCATAGATAGTTCAATTGGATGCATGTGCCAATTAATGCATAAGCATGTGGGCATGTGGGGGTCTGTTAATAGCCTTCTGATTGTTAAGACACAATAATTGCTATATCCATGAGGTGTCTAACTGAGGGCTCATGTGTATGACATAGAGTTAATGTGTTGGACACGTGCAGTAAGACTATGTACAAAGAGCATGTATGTGTGCATGGGCCACACATGTATAAGCATGTGCACTTGACAGATAGCGTACTAGGCCATTAATTATATAAGTAGGCATTGAGCTATTTCAAGAAGATGAGCGGGAATTCTGAGAACTTAGCTTTTGGTGGAGCAACAAAATGAGCGTGTCAACCCGATAGCTGCAATTCGACAAGGAAGTGGTTGTAGCCGTGAGCAAGACTCGTTAAGTTCGGTTGGCGGAGGCAACTCCATCAAGCCTAGTTGACAGTAATGCGCCTCGTAGCGTAGTTTGAAGCAGGTGAGTTGGTAGTAGGATGCTCTTGCCTAGCGGAGGTGCAACGCTTGGTGGAGCGGAGTGGAGCTCAGCTAGAGGACCTTTGAGTTCGGAGGAGACCTGGAGCTCTGCGGAGGCTCAGAGTTCGGCGGAGAGGATGGTCAGCGGAGACTCAGAGCTCGGCCATGACTTTGGGCGCGGCGGAGGCCTTTCTGTCTAGCGGTTTGTCCGGCGGAGCGGAGCTTGGTGCTCGGCGGAGAAGGCTAGCGGAATAAGCTTTGGTCAGCGGTAGCCTCGCTGGCGGTGGTGCTCTAGCGGAGGAGAAGTCGGCGGTAGAGCCTTGCTGGCGGAGGATGCTGGGCTGGCCGCTGAACGTTAGCCGGATGCTTAAGGAGATTGCAGATGAATGATTCGACGAGACCGTTAGATGAAGGTGAGCGGGAGGTTTGCCGCTGATGGATGGCCTTACTGAGCAGAGGTTGATGGATAACGATGGGTGGCCAACGATGCAGCTGACAGATATCCTCGCTGAGCGGATGACCATCGGGCGGTGCCTCTGAAATATGGTTAGCGGGTGCTAAAGGATGGTCAGCGGTGCGGTGCCGCCGAAGTATGGTCAGCGGTACGATGCCGCCGAAGTATGGTCAGCGGAGACGTGGAACGTATCGGAGGCCCGAGGCTCGTGAGCGGCGTGGGACTTAGCGGTGCAACCCAGCGGCGACAGCACCTGGGTGTCCAGAGTAAATGGTTGGCGAAGGCCCTGGGCGAAATGATGGTTGGGTGCTCTTAGTGATTCTCTGATGCTGTCTAGCGGAGAAAACTTGCGGGTGCCGCTGACGGAGCTTTAGCGGAGGAATTTTGCCACTGATGGAGCTAATCGCTGAGCGGCGGAAGCTTGGCGGTGCTATGCATGGTGGAAGGCGGCTTTGGGCCAACGGTAGTGGAGCGTTGCTTAGGGGAAGCGGAGCGGTGATTTGCCTTGCCGTTGGTGCCATCTAGCGGAGTTTCTTGCCGCTGATATGAGCATGGTGAATGGCAGGCCTAGCGGAAGATGTTGGGTGGCAGGCCGCTGAACAAGTTATCGAAGTGTGGCCTGGCGGTGATGCTGGTGGAAGCATGCAGAGATGAAGAAGCTATGCCACACAGCAGAAGCTCGTCATGAAGGCTGACAAAAGCTTGGCGGTGGTTGGCCAGCGATGTACAGTGTAGCGGAAGATGGCTGGAGAATTCCACAGTGCCCAAAGTGAACCTCCGGGTGTCCAGAGCAAATGGGGAGCCAAATTTTTTTTTTTTTTTTTTTTGATACCGCTAGGATGGGATTTTTTTTGTAGGTCAGCGTTGACCTTTGTGAGATGGGCGTTGATCAGAGTTGATCAACACCATTAGCGTTGACTTAGCTTTGTTCGGTGTTGACCGTTCATGATAGGGGTTTGACTTAGCTTTGTTCGGTGTTGACCGTTCATGATAGGCGTTGACCATCCCCTTGGAGTTGACCGGTGTTGACTAGCCCTTTAAATTTCTGCTCTGGTTTTACCGCTGAAGTAGTGTTTGATCATGCCTTGGCAAAAGTTGCCGCCAAGAAGTACAGATTCAAACATGAACTCACTGGGAACCAATGAAGACTCAAGAATGACTAAGGAGAAACGGGTGACCAATGAATTTGAAATGGCTCAAAGAAGGAGGGAAGAATTTCTTTGAGTTCCGCTAAGCAGACTTAGCTCATGGTAGGTGACGAAGCCAATGTGTTGGCTTCCCACAGACGGCGCCAATGTTAACGTTTGGATCCGTTGGGGATCTAATTAACGTAAAGAATGAGAGAGAGAGAGATTGACACGAGATGTATAGTGGTTCGTTTCCCGCCTTAGAGGGAAACTACGTCCACTTGAATATGCACTAGTGTGTCGAGCCTTGCGGCCTAACAAGATTACAAGAGATGTCATGGGATATTGAGTAAGTGGGAAGGAGTCTCCTTTTATAGGGGAAGGAGGCTCCCTCATTTACATTTTCTTAGATGTGGGACTCAAAGTTACTATTCTAGTCTAGAAAAGCATATTGTGGAGGCAACTTGGCAAGGCCGGAAAGGTGGCTTCCCGGCGACGGATTTGTGACTTCCGGATACCGTAGCGTAGCTTGAACATAGGGCTACAAGATGCAAGTAGCGGTTGGGCCTCACCATGGCTTGTGGGTGTCCCAAAGAGGGTGTTACTTATGCTTGGTGAGATAGCAAACTAGTCATGCTAGTAGAGGTATCTACAATGATATTTTTATTTGATAAGAGAATATGTTGCTCATAGGCATACAAAATAAAGAAGCAAAAGTAACTTGCTTAATAAACATCAAACAATTTGTACTTGTATGTATACCCCCATTGTGGGATGAAAATAAATCATCGAATTATCCCTAAATTGAAGTATTCTTTTCTACTCTATATACGCAATTTAATAACTTATTCCATAGATCAATGATATTTTTATTTGATAAGAGAATATGTTGCTCATAGGCATACAAAATAAAGAAGCAAAAGTAACTTGCTTAATAAACATCAAACAATTATTATTCTGATGTGCACCATTCACACAATTGAATCAACAACCTATTCATGCCAACTACGGGGCAATGTACGAAGGAGGCTATAGAGTATTGTCAGGCCCTTGAGAATTTCCATCTGAAGTACCTTCTAGTTCAGCCATGATGGTTTCTCTTACTTTTTCAATGGCAACATACTTCTCTTGCTCATCTCAATGATTTGGCTTCGTGTTGATTTTTCAGCATTTGCATTTGTTGTTGTTGAGCAGTTTTAGGTCAATTTCCTATTTCAGTTTTCTTATCTGGTTGTCCTTGCATTCTATTCCGAAACATCTACAGAGACTGGAAATATATGAGTCAGACACCGGAGCGTATACCGAAACAATTTCGACTAGCTCGAAGAGATACGAGTGAAGCCAAGGTCGAGGAAGAAGTCAAGAGAGTCTCTCAATCACCCTTAGTAGAGCACGGTCAGGTTCAACATAAAACCTTGCACGTCAATGGAACTTGACGCAGAGGTTAAACATCGACAAGAAATCCCAATTTTTTTTTTTTTTTTCAATAGTTAATGGCAAGTTAACCGGGGTTTAGATTAAAAACAAAAAATTAATGAAAAAGTGATGTGTTAAGGTTCAAAACTCTTAGATTAGACAGAGGGTTCAGATTTAATGAAACTGAAGTAAATTCACAGACTCCTCACTTTACAGGAGCTGGATCCGCAGAGGTGAGTGCTCTGTTCTGTTTCTCATGAAATCTTTCCTGCATTTGAAAATTGGGTGAGGTTTCTGGTGTTAGGAGTACAATTATGGCTTCTACTGTTCTATTGTCTATGGTACTATTAGGACTACACTATATCGATTAGCAGAACCTTAGATCACCACATTGAAGCTGAGATAGGGTTTATAGGAGCAGTAGTGTTAGTGTGTAGACTAGCTTCACAATACATAATACATATTGAGTATAAATGTGTTTGAGAAAAGTACTAAACATAATACATATTGAGTATATTATGTAAGTCTGTCAATAATGAATTCTAGGTAGAGATGGTTACAAATCGTAGCTTCAGAATCAGTTGTCAGTTATGACATATTTGTTTAGACCAGCTGTATGTCACAAATTCATATTGAGTATATTATGTTATTTTCCCCATGTTATCATAAGCTTTTCACCATACACACATTAGGCTTGTTGTTGCAGAACATTACTTTTCATGGTCTTCATTATATAGATGAGTGATATCTTTTCTTATCTAATAGCTTTGGGATAAAAATCTACGCATGGCTTCTACAAAAGTCCTGCATCTCAGAGAAAAGTTCTGGAGATTATTCTCTTTTCTAATGCTGATTATTTTGTGGCACTGTGGACCAAATGGTGATGCTCTATGCTTTCATTTGTAAATTCTGAGAGTCGTCTCAGTTCTGACTTTGTAGTCCTATGAAAGAACATCCAGTAGGAAAAAAAATTGGCGGTATATGTTTGCCTTTTGTTTCTTATACTTGGTATTATGAAAATTGGATGAGGACATGAAGTGCCGAGAGCTTTTGGTATGCTACATATCCCGATCAAGAACTTCATGGCTTGGTACTTGATCAATGGAAAGAGATGGGATGGCAGGGAAGAGATCCATCTACTGATTTCAGGTTCCACTTCCCTCTATTCCTCTGTTGTTCTGCAGCTAATTTCTTCCTAGTTTCCTCTTTCCGTTTGTGGCATTTTCTTATTTGGTTACTTTGGATGATTTGCTGACAGAGGTGCTGTATTTATTTCTTTGGAGCTCTTGTTCTTCTCAAAGACTTTTTCGCTAAAATCCTAAATTTGATCTGCAACAGAAAGATAGAAACCTGAAGAAATATGTTTCTTTCTTAATACTACATTTATGATATGCTTTTGCTTTACTAGAGTATTGTAGGGCTCTGCCTTATTGGTATGTAGGTCAGGAAGTTGAAATACTATGCATGTATTGTCAATTACCAATGATGCACAAAGAATTCAGAATGTTGTCATGTATGTTTTGTAAAGAAATTATGTATCAAACAATGCCGTACTCTTAATGAAATGTATATTTTTCTTTTATATGGTTATAGCGTACTGATATTGGCATGTGAATATACTTAAGTAATTATACATGTGTAGATGTACAAGTAAGAAGAACCCAGCAATCTAGGTGCAATATATTGAAACATTATAACAACGCATTCAGTAATATGACAACATACCATGTATGTTGTCGAAAACTAAAGACAACATGTCAAGAGTGTTGTTAAAAATTACAACACGCGCTTGAAACTTTGTCGAAAATTTACGACAACGTGCAAAGCACATTGTTGAATAATTACGACAACTGGCTTCGCCTCTTTTCAACAATGTGCAAAGCGTGATGTTAAGGATTCTTAGATTTTTAACTACTCTGACATCTACACCATGCACCGAATGTTGTCAAAAGTGATTCATAACAGGATTGGCATGTTGTTAAACATGTTTTTTCTTGTAGTGTGATGCGTTACCATATTTCCTTTTCGACCTATATAACTCACCTTCAAGTTGGTCTGAATACCCAACAGAACCTCAACATCCTCATAAATCCTACCCAACGTAGAAGTGTTGGTGGGACTGTGGGTATTAAGTTTTTGTTGCACCTCCATTGTATCTGTTTCCAAGATAGCAGGCAGGAAACCATGATCTCGAGCAAACTACAAAACCTGCTTACATGCCAGCACCTCCGCATGTTCTGGAGATAACATTCCCTTCGGAGGACAAGCTCCCCTAGCCAACATTGGACCCCATGCCCGCTTGTCAGGGTTTGATGATGGAAAGCTCCATTCACATTTATTTTCAGAAGCCCTACAGCAGGTGTTGCCCAGTGCACTACCCTTGAACTAACAAGTCTACTTTGGACCTGTTTCATAGTATGGAATTGAAACTCTTGTAGTTTTGAAATCAGACCCAACTTCACCTCAGAAGCCTCACTTCTTTTTGGATTCCAGTTCCTCTCATTCATTTCCTTCCATATTCCCCAAAGCAAGAATAAAAGCTCCCCAAACTGAGTTAAAGACAAATCTTGAGCACATCGATTTAACCTAGAAATGACATCCCTATGCACAATCTGAGGGTTATAGCATACCTGTTGTACGATAACATTTGATTGAACCACTTCTTTCATGAAATGGCACTCTCTGCATAGTTGGAGAGTAGTTTCACTATGAACCTCACACACACACACACACACACACACACACACACACACACACACACACACACACACACACACACACACACACACCTGAGATTCTAAAATTACTCTTTTTGAAGCCAAGCTGCCTAAAGATGGAAAGATATCAAGACACACCTGCCACATATGGATCTTTGCCTTATTTGGTATAGACACTTTTCAGAACTTCTTCCATAACACACTACCCACTAGTAAGAGTAAAGGACAACAACTTGAAGAATGAATAGAAGCATAACGATAAGCAGTCTTTACCGAGAACTTCTCATCATCTGAAAGCCTTCAAACCAACCAGTCTACCACATTACGACTACTTAAAGGGATTGCAGTGATAGCATCCGCCTCCTCCGCCAAGAACAACCTATTAATCTGAGCAACATTCCACACTCCCGTACTCACCATTAAATTGTTCACCTTACTGACTTCCGCTGTAGCTAGTGCTGACGCTTTAGGTTTACCCCTAAGGAGAGCAGGAACTTAATAGCCAATAAAAATATCAATGTTAGACCCATTACCCACCTGCCAATAGTAGCTGTCTTATAAGAGGTTTCTAGTAGAAAATATATTCCTCCACGAGTAAGAAGGAGAGGCGTGCGGTAAAGCCTCCCAAAATGATCCATCAGGAAAATATTTCGCTTTGTACATCCGAGCAATAAGAGACAAGGGCTCATTAAGAATACGCCAAGCTTGTTTGGCCAACATAGCATAATTGAAGTTGGAGGGACTACAAAAACCTAATCCACCTTCTTCTCGCAGGTTACACAAAACATTCCAATTTTTTCAATGAATCTACCATTTATCTAAGGTGCTACCCCACCAAAACCTTGCACACATCTGTTCCAGATCCTCACAGAAACTCTGAGTCAATTGAAAGACACTCATAGCATACATAGGTAGTGCTTGGGACACTACATGTATCAAGATATCCTTCCCTACACCACTTAAAAAAATCTTCCCTTGCCAAGCAGACATCTTCTTCGCTAATCTCTCCTTAATATAATGGAAAGTTGAGGTTTTCTTGCGACCCACATATGTGGATAAACCTAAGTACTTTTCATGTGAGTCCACAACTACCAACCCCAATAGACCTGAAATCTCCTCCAGCATATCCTCAATCACATTCTTACTAAACACCACTAGACTCTTAGCAAAATTTACCAATTGTCTAGAAGCCCGTCCATAAGTCTCCAAAACCTCCAGTAATTCATAACAAGCCTCTAAGGAGGCTTGAGCATAGAGCATACTATCATCCACGAATAACAAATGGTTCACCAAGGGAGCATCAGTACATACCTCAATCTCGGGTAGTAAACCAGAGACCTACTTTTGTTGCAACAGTGTAGAAAAACCCTTAGCTCCAAGGAGAAATAGATAGGGAGACAAAGGATCTCCCTGTCGTAATCCCCTAGTTGGAGTAACATATCCCCGTGGCTTACCCCTCACCAAAAATGAGTACCGGACAGTACATACACATTGCATCACAACATCAATCCAACTCTTTGCAAAGCCAAAACGAATGAACACTCATTCCAGAAAAGTCCATTCCATCATGTAATATGCTTTGCTTAGATCCAACTTCAGAGCCATGTAGCCATCATTACCATCCCTCTTGTTATGGACAAAATGAACCACTTCATTTGCTACCAGAATACCCGTAATCAGTCTACCTGGAACAAAAGCACTATGGAAAGGAGATATCACTGAACGTAAAACTACCTTTAGCCTATTAGCAATCACTTTCGAATATATTTTGTAAATTACATTGCATAAAGCACCATCACGTCTCCAGTTATCTAGCCAAAATCAGAATAGAGTTCCGTAATTCAGAATCTGGAGCTCAGCCTCTTTCATACATCAAGTGTGAACCTTGGAATGAACACAATTTAGACAGTTTTAAGAAAATTCAACTGCTACAAGTATCAACTACTAAGGTTGAACTCCCTCTTCTATTAGGCTCACTTGTATCGGACCATCCCACTCGAATCACCCTTTTATTTACACACTTGTCCTTCCAAGTAAGAGTATCCATGCTAAAGTTATGGAAATGTGGAACTGAAGACACCCTATGAGGAAATTAGCTCCGGTATCAAGTCAAGAGGAATAGAACACATGTCCCTAGCTACTCATTCAATATGCAAAAAGAACTTACAATACCAAACCATATTTAATATCCGTTTTATTTTTTGAAGCAAACACCGGCCAGTACTAAGTTCTTTGTTAGTTGAACTAAATTATCATCTTTTTAGATTTAATAATGCATAATTTGTTAATACTTTTTAAAATTAAACATCTATCATTGAATCTTAACCTTCTTATGTTGACACTTGACACCTAACATGATTTAGGGAATGATCACGCGCTTAGTTGGGTGACCATCACACTGTAAATTTTTTTGAGGTTGTGTTGACTTAAAGTTTTTGAAATTAGTTGATTAATTAAGGTTTTCAGCGCTACCATGGAGGAGTGTGTTTAAAACGGGCATTATAATTTTATAGTATATGTATGAAGATAAATATATGTCAATTTCGATCATGCAAACTTGATGAATAAATGGATGCATATATTATTTGCAGAGATGTTGAAGATCATATTGCTTGGCTTCTTCAACATGGTGCACACGAAAAAGCTTTGGCTGCAATTGAAGCTGGCCAGTGACGAAGTGAACTTCTTGACGAGGTAATCTAACATCAATTTTCTCATTATTCACATCTGATTATAGAAAACATAAGGATGTGTCTGCTATGTTTTTTGCCTTCAAGTGGCTCATTTATTCCTTAACATGCAGTAGTTCACGTTCTTAATATGTGTAAGCATGTGCACGCTTTCATCTGGAACTTCCATTCACATGGTTTTATTCTAGTAGTCGTATTGGCTTGACACACTTGTGATTCATTTCTTTATATCTAACATAACTTTGGTATAGTAGAACCTTGATAATTTAATACTCGATAAATTAATAACCTCGATTAAATAATATTTTTGGCTGGTCCTGACTTGGGGGCAAAGTGCTAAATTAATAATTTGCTAAATTTTTAAGATTGTTAAAGTAAAATTGAGATGGAATTGGTCTACTCATTTCATTTTATAGTCCCTTTATATAGGGATAGAATTACAACGGAAATATTGATTACATTAATGATACTAAATGCTGATTGATCCGTAATTGCGCTGATTGATGGTAATCACTGATTCCTTGATTCCCTCTCCGTCAGTTGCTTTGACGAAGGCACACAATATGTTTTTCCTTTAACATTCCCCCTTGTGCCAAGTCAAAGACGAAATGGTGCATGAGTTGTTGCCTCACTAAAAACCTTGCCAAATAACAATAAAAACCCTGTGGGACAAAAAATACACCTTGGTCGAAGGAAAAGAGCATAATGCACCTTCTACATTTGAGGCTGACATGTGTGTGTTAGACTCCCCCTGACATCTACACCTCCCCCTGATACTTGCATTAATCAAGGGAGTTTGGAAAGACTTCGCATTTCTATGGTTTTCACATGTTTCTCAAATGTGGCCTTGGACAATAATTTGGTGAACAAATCTGCCACATTCTTCTTAGACCTTACTTGATTCACTTGAATCTTGAGGAGAGCCTGTTGTTGCTAATTGTAGAACCACTTTGGCGATATGTGTTTTGTGTTATCACCCTTAATATAACCTAGCTTCATCTGTTCGATGTAAGCTGCATTGTGTTCATAACTGCAAGTAGGCTATTCCGTGGTAGAACTCAAACCACTAGTCCCTCGAATATGTGCAATGATAGTTCTTAACCATACACACTCACGAACTGCCTCATGTAGAGCAATGATCTCTGAGTGGTTCGAGGAGGTAGCCACAAGGGTTTGCTTGGTTGATCTCCAAGATATCGCCGTGTTCCCATTGGTAAATACATAACCAGTTTGGGAATGATCTTTAATTTATGTGGGTTAGAGACGTATCCAGCATCAGCAAAACCGACCAAAACGTCATTTGGCGTTTCAGTGTAGTGAGTGGCGGTTTCGCCATCAACATTTCCTTTAGGGATTACAGTTCCATCTGCAGTCCCTCTTGTCTCTCTGTAGGGAAAGAACAGTCATAAGTCAAAGGTTCATTTTAGGTATCGAAAATGTTCTTGATACCATTCCAGTGACGCTACGTTGGCGCTGAGCTAAATCTAGCTAACAAGTTCACTGAGAATGCAATGTCTGGTCGAGTACATTGGGCTAAGTACAATAATGCGCCTATTGCACTTAGATAGGGAATTTCAGCTCCCAACACCTCTTCGTCATCTTCCTTTGGACGAAATGGATCTTTACTTGCATCCAAGCTTCGATCGATCATGGGAGTGCTAGCAGGATGCGCTTTGTCCATGTTAAATTGCCTGACTTTTGGACATACGCAGACTGGTGGAATAGTATTCCACAAACTCGGTGTTCTAGTTCAAGGCCTAGACAGAATCGAGTTTTCCCAAGATCCTTTATCTCAAATTCGGATTTCAAATAGCTCGCGGTTTCTCTTATTTCATCAAGAGTACCTATCATGTTCATATCATCGACATATACTGCTACAATTGCAAATCCGGAACTTGTTTTATTTATGAATACGAAGGGGCATAATTCATCGTTCTTATATCCCTTCCCAATTAAGTAGTCACTTAGACGGGTATATCACATCCACCCGGATTGTTTCAATCCGTAAAGTGAGCGTTTCAACCTAATTGCAAACGCACTCCGTGGTTTAGAGTCACTTGACTTGGATAATGTAAGGCCATCAGACACTTTCATATATATATATATATATATATATATATGAATCTAGATCCCCATAGAGATATGCAGTAACCACATCCATGAGCTGCATTTCCAGTCATTCGGAAACTACTAAGCTAACTAAGTAGTGGAACGTTATAAAGTCCATTACGGGAGATTATGTCTCTTCGTAGTCAATTCCAGGGCGTTGTGAGAAACCTTGTGCGACAAGGCGAGCCTTGTACCTCAGGACTTCATTCTTCTCAATACGCTTTTTGACAAAGACTCATTAATGTCCTACAGGCTTTACACTTGGTGGGGTTAGCACTACCTGACCAAATACCTATCTCTTTGTCAGAGAATCTAATTCTACCTGGATTGATTCTTTCCATTTAGGCCAATCTACTCTTTGTTGACATTTTGCAACAGAGCGTGGTTCGATATCATCGTGCTTTATAATTCCTTGAGCTACAGTATATATAATCAATGTGTATGGAAGATCTTTCTATCAACTCTTACGCACTCTCATAATCCTTTGAGATTTCTTTGTTCTCTGGAATCATTTCAAACATCGGAGCGTCCTCCAGTATTGATTCATGGACATAATTGTAATCAGAGACAATCTCATGAGAGGGATTCTCTACATTGATGATTAATGGATCAGTTTGTGCCTTACTCACCCTCTTCTTCCTTGGGTGAGTGTCAATCGAACCAAGTGGCCTCCCCCTCTTCCTTTGGGGAGCCATGGCCTCAACCACACCTCCACTAAGTGTGGTTGCAGTGCCTCTATCTGCGATAGCGTGCCCCTTGTTGGGGACTTCTAACCTTGCAGGCACATTTACAGCTAGTATATGTGATCTCATCACTTTTGCGATATCAGTAAATATATCAGGCATCGAATCTGCTATGTTCTGAAGATCGATTATTCTTTTAACTTCACTTTCACTTTGTGAAGTGCGGGGATCAAAATGAGACAGAGTGGGGACAAACCACGACAATTCCTGTCGTTCCCTTGGAAAATCCTTTTTCCTATCTCCCCCTAATGAAGGGAAGACAGTCTCATCAAAGTGATAATCCGCAAATCTAGTGGTAAAGAGATCGCCTGTCAAGGGTTCCAAATAGCGGATAATTGTTGGGAATTCGTATCCAACATAAATACTTAATCGTCTTTAGGGACCCATTTTGGTGCACTGTGGGGGCGCAATAGGCACATATATTGTGCAACCAAATATGCGTAAGTGTGAAAATATCAGGCTCATATCCAGTTACTAACTAGTACGCCGAAAATAGTTGGCTAGCAGTGGGTCTGAAATGAATAAGTAAAGCTGCATGCAATATTGCATAATCCCATGCAGAAATAGGCAGGTTGGTGCGCATAACTAATGCCCTAGCCACCATCTGTAGCCTTTCGATGGTGGCTTTTGCGAGACCATTTTGTGTATGCACATGGGGTACATGATGCTCCATATCGATCCAATAGACATGCAATAATCATCAAATGCTTTTGATGTAAACTCTCCAGCGTTATCAAGTCTTAGAGACTTGATACGGTGATCAGGGTGGTGAGCCCTTAAACGTATAATCTGTGCTAGGAGTTTTGCAGCAATTCTTGTGTACAATAAAGCGACATGTGACCAGATTGTTGAAGCATCCACCTGAACCATAAAGTAGTTGAATGGTCCGCATTTTGGATGGATAGGTCCACAGATATCTCTTTATATCCTTTGTAAGAATGGAATGTTTTGTTTTGTATCTTTAGCATAGGAATCTCGATCCTGTTTTTGCTAAAGAGCAGGCTTTACAAAACGAGTGATTTGCCTTTGAAATAGTCAATGAGGCATAATGGGAGGGAGGTAGTGCTTCTAGTACTTCAGAAGGCAATGACTGCATTTGAGCAGTACTAGGACCGACACCTTGCAGTGTGGCGGATTTTTGTCCCATTTTATTTTTCACTCGAAAGAAGGGATGTCCATATGTGTTATTCAAAATACGGATCATCATGTCAAGACCGGGGTGCCCTAGGCAGTCATGCCAAAGCCTGTATGAGTCAGTGTCCCACATTTCATTGTTGGTGACAGCATAGGATTCAATGATCAGAATAGTAGTGAGGTATAGTCCACTAGATCGACTCATAAGTTTCTCTAAAATGAGTTTCCTTCCACATTTATTAGATGTAATATAAATGTATTCAAGTCCATTCTCACAGTATGTTTTTACATGATAACCGTTGACACGAATATCTTTGAAACTTTAACAAGGTTCGATTAGCTCTTGGTGCATATAGAGCGTCTGTGACTTTAAATATATCTCATATTCTTTAGAGTATTTCTATTTTAGTAGAATGATAATCTTTTCATTCTAATATTCTAATAATTTTTTTCTCTAGATGTATTGCTTTACATCTTTATAGTGCAATTTCGAACCATGTAAATATGTGTAGTAAATAAATTTGAATAAATTCAGTGCTTCAGAATGAAATTCAAAATTTATTAATAAACCAACTATAATCAAATCAAGGTCTTTGTTCAGAAATCTAATTCATCAAACCATTCTTTAAGACCAAATAATAGTCTAATTAAAAATGAGGCATTATGCCTTCTTAACTGTCTTTGGAAAATAGATAAAGCAGGTCAGTCAAAAACTAGTGCATCCATTGACTGAGCAAGTTCCTTGTTGCCATTGAGGTCTGCAATTGTGAGGTTAACATCTGGGTCATGGCCTCCTTCTTCCATATAGTGAGTTTCTTGTTCTTTAGACTCCCTATATCTCTTGTAAGTGGCTGCAACTATGTTGCTTGCTTGGCAGTTCTTGTACCAATGCCCAATGACTCCACACCTATAGCATGGTTCATTGCCAATTCTATCTTGTTTGACTGAAGAGTTCTTAGGTGCCATTTTGCACCTTGTTTCCACCACCTCTACGTCCCTTTCCACATGGTGTATTGTTGCCACGTGGGTAGGGATCAACATGTCCAAACCCCTTTGTATTGGAGTTCTTTCCACCTTTCATTTTTCCATAATTAGCCTCAGGAATTTTCTTTGTCCCAGTAGGCCTAGCATTGTTGTTCAAGCGAACCTCATTATGTCTCTCAGCCACTTGCAGTAGGCTTATCAACTTATTGAAGGTTGTGATTCTTTTGTTGCCATACTCCAACTTATACTGGTTTGCTAGTATAAACGCTGAAGTACGAAAGGTGGTAAGAGTCTTGTAGATCATATCATCTTCTGTGATTTTCCTTCCACAGAAATTGAGATGTGCCTTTAAGCGCAACATGTCCTTGTTGAAGTCATTGACCTTTTTATAGTCAAGCAAGCGGATTCCATTCCACTGAATAGCCAGTTCTGGAAGCAAAGTTTCATGAATATTTCCAAAACGTCCCTTAAGGGCATTCCACAGTTCTTTGGGTGTCTTCAGTTGTAGGTATTCCTGGCGTAGGCTAGTATCAATATGCCGCCTCAGAAATATTAAGGTCACTAGAGAAGAAGAAAAAGTATTTTTTCTTCTAGGGTTTTGGTTTTTCGACGGGTGGAAAAAAAAAAATTAGAAAACTAGAGTTTTTTATTTTTTTTTTATCTTTTCTTTTGGCTATTGGCTCTGAGCGTGCTGATAACGTGTTAAAGTAAAATTGAGATGGAATTGGTCTACTCATTTCATTTCATAGTCCCTTTATATAGGGATAGAATTACAACGGAAATATCGATTACATTAATGATACTAAATGCTGATTGATTCGTAATTGCGCTGATTGATGGTAATCACTGATTCCTTGATTCCTACTCCGTCAGTTGCTTTGACGAAGGCACACAATATGTTTTTCCTTTAACAAAGATAATGCATTTGACGAAGTGATGTTAACTTAATGGTTAGAGCGTCCACTACCTAGGATCCAGGTCCTGAGTTCGAGTCATCACTGGGGTAGGAGTGAAATCTTTTGATCCTCTTAAAAAAAAAAAAAAGATAATGCATTTAAAAAAAAATTCATAGACAAATGCTCTTAAGGAGGTCAGACAGATATTGTTTGTACGGAATAGCTCGATATAATGACAATTATGATTCTACTAAACAACTTTTCTCATATTCAGGCATTAGCAGAGTTGTATGTCATTGATGGGCAATATGAGAAAGCCTTTTCACTCTATGCGGATGTAAGTGCATGTTCTTGATGCATAGTCATGTACAGACAACTCTATTTGCAAAGCATAAACGCAATTAGAAGTTGTTACTTCACTTTTAATTACATGATATTATCCTTGATATTTGATTAATTCCTTTGTTTTGCCTTCAGCTTATGAACCCAAATGTATTTGCCTTCATCGAAAAACACAATCTATACGATTAGATTCATGATATCTTTTTTTGCCATTTTAAGAGATCCCTTGTGGGACCCAATTTTTGATTGTATTTCGGTATCTCGACCGTTCTGTTTTTAGGTACTAATGTATAGATCATTTCTGCAAATTTTCAACTAAATTAATATAGTTAAGGTATCGAAGTAGATTAAATCAATGAATGAACTGAATCAGTCCAACCTGAACTGTTCGTGTTTATAATTATAAATTGCTGTTTTGAATGCCTTCATGATTATCAATTTGGCTGAAAATTTTCAGACATGATGTACTCATATATTCCTAAAAACTGAATGGTTAAGATGCCGAAAAATAGGTCTAATGAGCGATCCCTTAGAATAGCAAAAAAAAAAAATCCCTCACTTATATATATATATATATCATGGTCAAAATCATAGTATAAGTTCTCAGAGCATTTTTAGCAGACTCTCTATTGTGGCTCCTTAGCTATTTTGGAGAGCATGTTTAGCTTTTTATTTATTTTAACAGCTGCGCCAGATTCCTAAGTGGCTCTCTATTATAACTTTTAGCTATCTTGCTCCTAAATATAGAGAGTGGGATGAGACTCTCTATAATTTAAAACATTCTTTTTAAGTTATTTTATGTAATTTATAAATACATTTAAACTATTTAATATTCATTTAAAAAATAATATAAATTCAAAACTAGCTAAAATAGAGAGCATTGATGCAGATGTAATTCTAAAGTGGCTAGCTAAAATGACTTTTTAGATACTTTAGCTAAAATTTGACTAAAAAATGGCTAGCATTGCTAAAGATGCTCTTAGCAGACTCTCTATTCTTTCTCCTTAGCTATTTTGGAGAGCATGTTTAGCTTTTCATATATTTTAGCTACTGCACCAGACTCTCTATTATAACATTTAGCTATCTCACTCCTAAATATAGAGAGCGAGATGAGCTAGACTCTCTATAATTTAAAACATTCTCTTTGAGTTATTTTATGTAATTTATAAATATATTTAAACTATTTAATCTTCATTTAAAAAATAATATAAATTCAAAGCTTGCTAAAATCTAGAGCACTGATACAGACGTATTTCTAAAGTGGCTAGCCAAAATGACTTTTTAGCTACTTTAGCTGAAATTTAACTCAAAAATGGCTAGCATTGTTAAAGATGCTCTGACATCAATAAAGAATTTATTATTCTACAACTGACAATGTAAATAGACCTAACAGTCTATATATGGGTTTAGGATTTTGTGTGGGAGACGAAGAATTATCGGTTTACTGGCTCATGGCTATTTCATTTTAGGTCTTATTTGCTCAATCTGATTTCTTATGTGATTGCTTTGTTGTATGTGCTTTGGCAGGTCGTCCCACTGATGATGCTGGATTGCAAGCACGCTGTTCCTTTATTGATTCAAAATAAGGACTTGATTACTCCATCTCAAGTTGTCAAACAACTTTTGAATGCGAGTGATAAGTGCGATTCCAGAAACTACTTGCATCTATATTTGCATTCACTATTTGAAGTAAACCCTCATGGTGGAAAAGATTTCTATGATATGCAGGTATTGTGGAAGGCTTGACTTGGCGTTTGTTTTTTGTCCGAAGGCTTGACTTAGCTTAGTTATTTGTGTGATGAAGCCACATATACTTTATTTATTGAAGCATACTACGTCAAACAGTTTTTGTTTTATGACATATCTAAATTGTTCTGCATATCAGTCGATAAGTTTCTCTTGTACCCATATCTTAAGACTAGGTAAATGGCTACTTTATACAACTAATGCAGCCTATTGCACTCTATAAGTGTGTGTCTGAGTGTGTGTGTGTGTGTGTGGTGTGTGTTTTTTTAATTTCCTAGGTGCATGGAACCCTGTTTCTTTTATTTATGTCTTTCCCTACTTACTTAGTTGCTCGTGTTTGGCTATTACAATACTGTGTGCTGTTCAATGAACTTTAGTCTACATGTTTGCTTGAATGGATATTATCTAACACTTGTGCTGTCCTGTTTTACTGTGGTAGGTAGAGCTTAATGCATACTATGATTCAAAGATGCTGCTCCCTTTTCTTTGTAGTAGTCAACATTAAACACTTGAGAAAGTTTGAAAAGTTACATGAATGAGCAATTAGGATGGACTTTAAATGTTTGTCATAAATTGACTTTCAGAAATCGATCTCATGCAGATGAAATTTGCATCAGAATTGATCTTGTAAAGGAGCAAATTTTCAATCTTGGAAGAATGGGAAATGCAAAACAAGCCCTTGCTATAATCATTAATAAACTAGGGGACATTGAAGAGGTACCTCTTGTTTATCGGATATCTGCATTAAACCTAAATAGATTCTTCAGTTATTTCTTGCCAGTTTATTTGATTTTGTTGATGACGACGACATGTTTAATTGTTTACAGGCTGTAGAATTTGTGAGTATGCAACATGATGATGAACTATGGGAGGAATTGATCCATCAGTGTCTTCATAAACCTTAGATGGTATTTCTATTAGCTAGTCTGTGGTTTTGTTTGTAGTTTGTGCACATGTACGTGGATATATCTACAAGTCCTAATCAAGAAGCTTTGAATTTCTTCTACTAATTGACAGGTCGGCGTGCTATTGGAGCACACTGTTGGAAATCTTGATCCTCTTTATATTGTGAATATGGTTCTTAATGGACTGGAGATTCCTCTGTCAGTTTGATCCTCTTTTAGTTTTACTTTCTTATACTCCTCCTTTCAATCAATGAATTCTTCGTTTTCTAGAAATCCTAGCAGATATCTGTGTTGCTAAAGAGAAAATAGAAAGCAGCGGACAAGAAATCCACGTGAAAAGAAATTTTGGGAAAACTAAAACCTAACAAAGCTAAAAAATTAGCATACCACCTAGATAATTATAGTTTAAATAAGCATAAATATGTATGAGTACTTGAGCAGTGATATTCGATATTGTAACCCTAATACACTATTTGTGTAGACAAATTATTTTTGTTTTAAATTTTTAGGTGTATGAGAAGGTTCAATATGAATGTGTGGGCATTAACATGAGCACATATAAATCAAGTATAGATGCATGCATCTACACATTTAGGTATCAGTAACTATGTTCGAACTTGCGAACCTACCACAACATAAACAAAAGTTAGATGATTGTGTAGGATGGATTTAAATTTGGAGTATTCTTTGAGGATAAATTTGCATTTACCCTTTGTAATTTACTTTGCAGGCTCAGGGATATGCTAGTCAAAATTATCACCAATTACAGGACTGAAACATCTCTAAAAAATGGGTGCAATGACATCCTTATGGTACCCTAATGTTCCATATAAATTTGTTGTCTTGCATTTGAATAGAGCACTTTGTGAAAATTCTGATTGTGTAACTGGGGAACAGACTGATATTCTGAACCTCTTGGTCAAATAATACAATGAGGCAAGACATGAAATTTACTTGAGCAGTGAAGAAGATGAGGCACGAGCAAAATGGAATGATGATAGGACTTCTCAAGTGATTGAGAAATCACCTGGTGTGAGAAGTATGGTGGTTAAATCAAAATCGAAGGGTGGTGCAAGGTGTTGCATGTGTTTTGATCCATTTTCTATATAGTGTTAATATCATTGTTTTCTTTTGCTGTCATGCTTGTCACTTGACTTGTCTTATGGATTCCACCTATACTAGTGGAGTGAATAGGAGTGGGATCACTTCCCCGGAGAGAGTAACAGATTATGGGTATGATGATAGTGATGTGGATGATGATGGTGATGATGCTCCCCAATCGGGTGGCTCTCGCATGTGTTTTATCCCATGTACTATTGCTAGTGAAACTTGGTGATATGTGCACTCATTTGCGCTTGATTTGCTTGCATGTTCATTTATCTTTTTGGGCTAAATACTAATTAGTACCTTGTGGTTTAGGTCCAAAATCATTTCAGTCTCTGAACTTCTAATTTCATCAAAAACATCCCTGCACTTTCAGTTTTGATCTAATAGGTCCAATTCGTTAATATTATGTTATGGGTTCAAGTTATAGTTGAATTATTTGTTGAAAAACTATTTATTTTTAATAGTAGGACTCACTCCTAAATTGACTATGCAGACCACCTCGACACTACATCATAAAACATAGGTCATATATGAGCCACATTAACAAATTAAATAACTCAATTGTCAGAAAACTAACAAATTGGACCTATTAGATCAAAATTGAAAGTGCAAAGGTGTTTTTGATGAAATTAGAAGTTCAGGGACTGAATTGATTTTGGACCTAAAGCACAGGGTAGTAATTTGTATTTAGCCCTTTATTTTTTTGGTGAGCTCTGAAGAGGATTATGGTCATCAGGGCTACTTTCTCAGTGCACAGGCAATTGCATGCACATTTGTTCGAGTCGATATGTAAATTTTATTTTAATCTTTTTTCTTCCTTGAGAGTTGATATGTACCTCAAGTGCTTTTGTAAATGATAGAATTTGTTGGTATGTTGCTGTGATTATTTTTAGGAAATGATGGTTGATTGGCAATGAAATTCCGACCTAGGACCATGAAAACTTAGAATTTGTCAATTTGCTGATTGATTACGGTTCTATCAAATCTTGTGCAATACTTGCTTACGGTTCTGTCAAGTTATGTGCAATATTTGCAAATTGTACACAAACTTCAATATAATTAAAGTCATCACTTTGAACCAACAAAACATGGTCCTTGAATTTACTCGCTGATTTTTCAATTAGAACTTTCATATACATAGATAGTTTGTTATAGGTCCAAGAAACTAAAAATTTTACCTATTTCTCTGGCCGATACATCTTAACTATGGCAATTTGTTATATGGTGCCTTATCATAAGTTGGTGTGTAGTTATTGAATCCAACATCTAGACTTCCCTTGATCAAACTTTTTTCTTGTGGAGAAAATGTAGACAATTTTTCTTTCACCAACTCTTTATCTCCATACACAATGGACCATAAACTGTCTTGAGTTGAAGTCGAAAAGTCTGTTATGCTGCCGCTTTATCTTCCTGCGATTCTGAAGAAGGCACAAAGTTTCTCGAAACAAGGACGATTCCAATTTCACCCTTTTGCTTTGCTTGGTAATTTTCTTTGTAAAGCTTAGCTGTGGTGGCATGAGCAAGAATTTGGTTGTGGGCTACAATGTAAGGTTTTGTGACTGAATTATGAGCAGATTTTAAATGGACCTACTGGGACGAAACGTTGCTATGCAGATCCAAACATACAAAAATCATCATGAAGTGAACCTTCCTCGGTGGGGGGATCCCCGCTTCATACCGTGAACAGCAAGAATTGATGGCTCATTGATTGTGAACTAATTTTTAACTCTGTCTCCAAATAATTTGAAGCGCAGCTCACTGTAGTTTCCAAAATGATTCATGAAAGAGAGAACATGTGACATGTATATGAAGTTAGTCAACTGTTACCGAAATTAGTGTATTGATGCATATTGTACTTGAGGACTAGCAAACCATGAGGTTAAATATATTTTTCCAAATCATCCATATAGAAGGAGAAAGATGTAGAAATATTGGTTCCATGAAAGTGCTTGGGATTAATTTAAGATCTAACGTTTAAAGCTTACGTAAACTAGCGGTTCAAGTAACCATCGTATTTCCCTTCTAGAGATTGTGTCAAGTCAAAGTGCAAAATTGTCACGAAAATTCATTAGGACACAAAATTATATTGATCCATTAATTTATGCAGCTAACACAAAAACTACTTAATTTTCGGGATTCATAAATTGTAACTTCAATTCTTACCATTTCTAATCAATTTGTCAATCAAACAGTTATAGTGATCAATATTTTATTGGATAATTCCGCCACTTAAGCTTCCCACCGCATGAGAGTATCACATAAACTTATGACACGTTTATTTACTTGGAATAAGTATGGAGACCAAGGGGGACTAGGTATTACTTATTAGGAATGGATCCACCGCAATAAAACTTTTCTACCAAAAATATCTTTAGGTATTTCAATTAACAAAGATTTTTATCACTTCTATACATATAATTTATTTTTCTTTCTATATTATTTTTTATTCTTTACATACCAACTACATATA
>LYNE01001523.1:0-14518 GCA_001662545.1 Rosa x damascena | reverse complement strand
AAAAAAAAAAAAAAAAAAAAAAAAAAAAAAAAACTACATATACACCGTATAAGAATAAGACTTTCAGATATGTAACTAGATCTATCAACTATGATCATCATATATTAAAGAATAATTCTTATATAACTTTTCCGAGCTTTGATGTTTTGTAAACTAAGATTTTGGTCACTTATCAAGTAGGGTCGTTTTAATAATCATATTAATTTTGATTCCGATCATGGATAAATTGTAAGCAATATCACTTATGGTTAATAAACAGCATAATCAAAATGATTCATTCCGATACCAGTGTCTTTTCTCTCCCACTCAAGTTGTATATGATGCATGAATTTCTCCATTCCAAATAAGTGAATGTGTCATTATAAAAGATGAGACGGAGTTTCTCAAACAGTTAGTAAAATAAATCAAAAGGCCATTAAAATGGACCAAGTTACTTACTTGGTAGAATCCTACTCTAAGAGACGAAGAATCTGTACGTAAGAATCTACTGCAAGGTCTTTTGTAGTACTAATATCTTCTTGGATTATTTCACAAATTAAATATATATGAGAAATGAAAATTTAGAAAGGATGGTGTAAATATGTTAAAGTTGTTTAGACTTTCCACAGATCAATTCATCACCTTGTGTCACCATCAATTGCTATAGAGAATTGTCGACGTAGTTTTGAATTCTAAATCTAATTGAAAATGTTGGTTTTTATTTTAGAATTTGATGAATTATAGACATGATAAAGTTAAGGGAGAGGTCTTAGTAAGCCATTTAGAATTGTGCTTATTCTTGTCAAAGATTCGTTATGTGTTCCTCCATCAGTCATCCTATATTACTTGAATAAAACACTCTCCTAATTATCTGCCATGGAAAAGGGTTCCATGGAAAAGGGTCTACAATAGAATTTGAGTTCAAAATAATCTGTCATGTTTGCAGCCTAACTCATTGCATCTACCGTTATTTGATCCATACCCTAACCCTAGTTAATTCTTTTATTTACTTTTTGGTATTCCGGATTCAACCCTCTGAAAGGGTCTGTGACACGTAACTGGATCATGTGCTAGATGTATCTTTCTCTGGTGGATTATCTAGAAACCAAATAGATATTTAAGTGACATGGTCATGAATGTCGAAAAAGAATTGAAGGACTTTTGAACACCATATATATAAGGTAATTACTAAAAGAAAAGGAAACATAAATAGTGAAAGCAAGATAGATAATTTCCACTTTAAGTGTCAAGACTGGGCCATTAGAATCTGGATCATTGAATCTTCAATGGTTGGTCCTCAAACTTGAACCAGAAGAATAGTTGCGTACATCACGAAGAAAAAGACTTGTAAATGAATAATTGAAGTGTAAACACAAAGTCATCCCAATGGTACGTACATGTATATTGCAAGCTCTGCAAACAAACAACTGTATAATCACATATATAAATCATTTGGACTTTTGCATACAATTCTATAACTCTATACTAGAAGGCTTACCTACATAATCTGCAACCAATTTAATTACTACAAGGCACCTAAGCAAGCTCTGCAAACAACTAACTAATTACCATCAAAGGTGCTAGCCTTGTTATATAGCCATCTGATATGCCCATTATTTTGCTTTAATATTCATCAAACATACAATTAAGGGATTGACAGCCTAGCAATGATGGGATTTATATTCTGTATACTGAATCACAATTTTTTTTTACCTAATATATGGCATGTGTTACATGTGAATGAACAAGGGAATAAAGAGAATTATATATAGATACTGAATCACAATTTTTTTTTACCTAATATATGGCATGTGTTACATGTGAATGAACAAGGGAATAAAGAGAATTATATATAGAGTTAATTACTAGTTACTCCCTACAGTTATAGGGTTTCGTTGTTTCAGTCCCTAACCTTCGAATTTCACTTAAAAAGTCCCTGAACTCTCAATTTCCTCCCATTTCGTCCCTGCCGTCAAGCTCCGTCCAAATTATCCATTAAATTGCTGACGTGACATTCCTCACACGCTGAAATGTCTAATTTACCCTCACTTACTTTTTTTTTTTTGTAATTTATTTATTTTCTTCTCTATCTCTTCTGGTTTTCTTTTTTTCTTTTTACCTCTCTTCTTCCTCCTCTGTTTATCTCTGTCTTCTTCTTCCAAAAATAAACCCAGCTCTCTCCATCTTCACTTTCTGCTCCCTCAACCTCCTCCACTTCTCTTCCTCCATCCACCATGAAGAAATAGTCCTAAGCCGCACACTTGGACTCCAGCATCGGCGGCTATGAGGACCCTGTCATGGCTGCCGCCGCCGTCGCTGCACCCATTTCCTTTCTCGATCTCCGGCGAAACCCTTTTTCTTCCTCATGGTCCTCTTCTTCCTCATCCTCGTCGATCACCAAAACCCCCAAAGATTTCGACTTTCCACAACCATGGCTTCCTCCACCACCGACGACCTCAAGAAAACCCTCAGCGACCTTGACAAGGACTCCTCCATATCCCTCCTCTCCAAGCTCATCGGCGTGGCCAAGTTCGTCCAGAACAACCCCCTTGACCTCATTCCTCATGAGGACCGAGTCGTCAAGCACGTGCTCTCCTCTCTTGCCCCTTAGCACCACCACCTGCGGCGGACCTTTCCTCATCAATCACGTGACTTACCACCCTGGCAGGGGCAACGTGATTGTGGAGTACCCAGGGACTGTGCCCGGGAAAGTGTTGTCCTTTGTGGGGTGCCACATGGACGCCGTCACTGCCAATCCTGATGATTGGGTTTGTTCCTCTGGTTCCATTGTTTCTAGTCTGAAAATTTGTTTCTTTAATTGAATTTTCGGCTTTTCGGATTTTGCTCTGTTATTGTTGTCTATGGTTGGTTTGTTAATAGTCTGTTTAGCTCAATTTGTAATTGTGTTGATGATTTAGCTATGCTGATTAAGAGACCGACTGAGTGTTGTGCAAACGAAGCTTGCTGTGTTTTTAGCTTAATTCGAACAGAGGAGGAAAGAGATGGAAGGAGAAGAGGTAAAAAGAAAAAAAGAAAAACAGAAGAGAGTGAGAAGAAAATAAATTAAAAAAAAAAAAGTAAGTGAGGGTAAATTAGACATTTCAGCGCGTGAGGAATGCCACATTAGCAATTTAACGGATAATTTGGACGGACCTTGACGGCAGGGACGAAATGGGAGGAAATTGAGAGTTCAGGGACTTTTTAGGTGAAATTCGAAGGTCAGGGACTGAAACGACGAAACCCTATAACTATAGAGATATGATTTACACTTTTGCACATACAACTGTGAATAGTATTCAACATCACTCACTGATTAGTTGTAAATTGCTTGGTATAGTCTTTTGTGGACTCCAATCTAACCCCACTTTGACTTGATTCATTGTGTTCTTGTTGTAGTTCTTGAAAGTAAATAAACTTTGATAAAAAAAAGCCAAGAGGAGAAGAATGAATGACCAAAAATAGCTAATTACAGTACTCGGTAAAATTTTGAAACTAGTAGAGACCAAATAATTCTTTGTTTTCAATTCTCACAATTTGATATCAGTATGTTTAGAATGCTGGTGTGCAAATTCTAACTATATATCTGGGTTGGCTAGGTGCCATTCTAACTATCATAGTTTGGCTTTTGTTTTAGTTTGATTTATGTTATGCTTTCTTACTATGTTTCTTCTGGCCTTCTGGTCTTTGTGTACTGCTATTGTATTACCAAAAAAAAAGATAGTCTACTATGCTCTTCAGTTTATTAAAGTATAGTTATAAGAGAATTGAGGTGAAAACAGGAAACAAAGAAATCCAACAATTAGATAGTTAGATAGCACAATAGCACCAACCTTTCAAGCCATTCAAAGATAGCACTGAAAATCCTACAATTATAGAAGAGTAATTAAATAAAAGGCCATTCAAAGTAAGATCAAACACAACCTGGACTCCCTAAGGACAAATACGAATCCTTTTTTCCAATGGCCTGCACAAAAAAATATGGTGCCAAATCGAACCATTTAATCAAACCAAGAACCAAATTCCAACTTTAATTATGAAGTGGATGCTTCTAGTTTTGATTACAGTAGTACTAATCGAGGACATCATACATGTAATCAAGCTGCAGAACCAAAATTTCAATTTTCTCAAATGGATGCTTCTAGTTTTTAGTAGCACCAATCAAGAAACCAGAGTTGACATTAGTATGATATAATGGTTAGTGATTTTAGGGTTTGTGTTGGAAGAGAAGGTTTTCTCCAAGTTGAAGACTACTAGACGTAAGAAGAGACCTTTTTTATTTTTATTTTTTTATCCCTCCCATCTTTTGTGTCCTTGGTGGTAATTTTGCATGGGTTGACAAAATCAACTATTACTTGAAAAAAAATAGAGGTCTAAGGGCTAGTTTGGGATTGCTATGAGTTTAAAAAAAAAACTGCTGCTGCTGTGTTGTGAGAATAATCAGCTGTGAATTAAAATAGTTTCATGTTTGGTAAATAATATTTTTAAAAGTGCTGTCAATACATAAAACAACTTCAGAACGTGTTTGGATCCATAGCAGCTTCTAAAAACAACCTTTGGGCTGCTTCTAAAATCTACTGCCAGTGACATATAATTTTCAATTAAAGTTGCTTTTTATTTATTTATTTATCAAACACAATAAAATCTAAAATTTTAAACAAAACCTGATTTTTTTTTTAAAAGCAAAGCAATCCCAAACGGGGCCTAAGTGAAGCAATCTAAAATTTTAGTATGTGTGGCAGTATTCTTTACAAAGGAAGGATGACTCTTCATCTTTTTGATGTGGCTGAGATTCTAAACGGTTAAAATCTAAGCTACACTTTTCCAACAATCTCCACAAAAGTGGCAAATGGGTCTAACACACAGGGGTCTAATAATGCCAATATTCCCCTCACTTTAGCCACCCAATAAAGGTGTATGGGTTTTGTTGGTGGCGAAAAATTCCAATGGGAAATTTGACTCACCAATGAATGCAGACTGGAGCAGGAGCTGACCAGGGATGATTGAGAAGCTTCCTTCGTCGTTGACTTGGAGTTAACCACCGCGCAAAGGAGAGAGGGGGTACCTGCAGAAAACCCTCTGACGCTTAAGTTAGAAACTGTTTGAGTTGTACGTAATAGAAAGAGTCATAATTCGATATCTTACTTGGTCATCGTGCCCCCTATTTATAGGTGAGGGAGTGCTTGCACCAAAAGTTGCTTTTAATATCGCCTTAATACCTGTACTTATTATAGCCATCATGCAGCATTAATAACCTGATTTATGATTGCCATCACGCCGCATTACTTATGATTGTCATCATGCCGCGTTATTTATGATTGCCATCATGCTGCGTTTAATAGCCTCCTTCATTGTAGCATTTACAATGGTAGTTATCATCGTATTCATGATCGTCATTACTCGCACACTTATGACGACGTTTAATTGTCATGAAGGTGGTTCAAAGTGGTTGATTACCCCTACAGGTTTTAATTCAAAAAAATGTGTGTGGTACCATTTCTTATATCTCAACGATGACTCTTCACTATTTTGATGTGAGATTCCAAAGGGATCAAAGCTAGAGGCTGGCCTTCGAGCCCTATTTGAGACTACTACGGCAGGCGGTGGACTCTTTCATTAGGGAAGGGAAGAAGGGGCTTAAGTAAGCAGCAGTCTTAATTGCATCAGCCCAAAACATCTTTGGCAAACCTGCGTCTATTCTTGCTAAGCCAGATTTTCCCAATATTCAATTAATGTTAGCTATTTTTTAGTCAAATTTTAGCAAAAGTAGCTAAAAAGTCATTTTAGCAAAAGTAGCTAAAAAGTCATTTTAGCAAAAGTAGCTAAAAAGTCATTTTGACTAGCCACTTTTAAAATACGACCACATCAGTTCACTATATTTTAGGTAGTTTTGAGTTTATATTATTTATCTAATTAAGAAAAAGTAGTTTAAATATATTTATAAATTGCATATAATAACTTAAATGTGTTAAAGGAAAAGCACATTATGTGCTCAAAGAAACAGACGACGAAGGAATCAAGGAATTGTCATCACATCACAATCAGTATTTAATATCATTATTGTAATTGATGTTAATCGATATTTCTATTGTAATTCGATCCCTATATAAAGGGGCCCAAAATGCCAGTTCATCATTCAGCTATTTAGCTTTGCCTGTTTTGCCAGTTTTGGTACCTGGAAGACTGGAATGCATATCATATTATAATGCTGTGAAATTATCTCAGAAGAGAACATACTTCCTCAATTGAACAAATTAGCAAATGATATAGCGAATTTGTGAACTAGTAACAAACCTGGTTAATATAGATGCACAACTCCTTAACTGAAATAAAAACACTGATTTTCTTTATTTCTTTCTATTTGATCTTTCACAGCAGCCAAATAAAAGCAAGTCAAAAATGAAGAAACTGAAGTGCGGACAGAATCAATTTACAGGATCAATAACACCAAATCAACATCAACAAAAGTCCAAATCACAAGCAAAAACCACAAGATTTCACACAAAACAAACCGATTTCCCAAATTAGCAATCTCAGGATTAAAGAAAAGCGGAAGCGGTTGCGGACAGAATCAGAGGCTCCATGGACAGAGTTCTCAGGGAGCATCTCGAGCTTCCGTTTGAGAGGATTTGACGGCAACGGCCGCGGCGGCAGCGGACTCTTCAACTTGGCCGCGAGCGAAAGCTTCGAATCGAAGGCCGTATAGTTGAGATATGAAGACGGAGGCACGTTCTCCTTCGAGGCTTTATGCTTCTGCATGACCCTAGGCTTGCCGGAGCTAGGGCTCGGTGACTGCGGAGGCTCGGTCGTCTCCCGTAAGAAGTTGTGGCGCATAAAGCCTGGAGCAAGAGCTGATAATGGACGGAGAGAGAGAGATAGACAACTCAGAGAGGGGTGAGGGAGGGACTGAGAGGGAGATTTCAGCTGCAAATCTGGGTTTTCAGATTTTGATAATTTGGGGCTGAGATCGTCGATACCATCGAGAGAGGGACTGAGGGAGTGAGGGAGGCTGAGGTCGATTTGGACGACTGGTGTGAGTGTTTTAGACTTTTAGGGTTGTTTATTTTTTATTTTTTAATATTTAACATATTATTATAACAACCAATTATGGAGCGACATGTGGCATATGCTAAAGATACGGGTCGGTTTAGGCTTTCGGGCCCTGAAAATATGAAGACCAAGACCGAACCGAACCGAAAATATGCATTCGGGTCGGGCTTCGGACCGAACTGAAAATTTCTACACTAAAACCGAACCGAATCGGGCTTTTTTCCTCGGTTCGGGTAGGGTCCTCGGTCTTTCAGGTCCGGACGCCCAGCCCTAGAATTGGCCCAGTTTTCTCAAGCCCAAAAACATCGCTACACATGCCTGTATCAACATGTGCGTACGCTAGGATTGTTTTATTTTCTCAAAACCAAGTATGTTCTCTTTTATTTATTTAATTTCATACTATGGTATATTTAATTATTTATAATTAGAATTTTTTTGAGCATGCTATTTTATTGCTTGTTATATATGTGATATATATATATATATATATATATATCCGTGGAATCTAAAGCATGTGATTTTCATTTATGTTTACTATTTTTAAGCATGGGTTATACTTTATTATTTATGTTTTTATCATGAAATTTTGAGCATGCTTTATTTTATTTACGCTTATATAATTATTCCTAAGCATGTCTTTATATTATGCTATTGTTTATATTTTATTTTTACGCATGATATGTGGAGCATATATTTTGTTGTATATTTGTGCAATTTGAGCATGCCATGTAATTTTTTTATATATATGCTATGTTTTATTCTTTATTACATGCTATGATTATTCCTTATTTAGAATGCTATACAAAAATTGCGTTTTGCCATGATAATGGAAATTCATGCGCATTATAAATACATACTTACTGTGATAAAGCATTTTCACATTGCATCGAAAAAAATGTGACCATTACAAATTTTGGTTTTGAAATCTAATTCATATTTTTGGAAAATAATTCGCGCGGATGTCCTTATGACTGCGTAATTTATATCTTCCCTCTTGTTTATGTAGATGGTTGATCCAACTTGACTTGAATTTGACATTTTGGACTCAGAAGAACTTGAGTACCACTGTTGGGTTTCCGATGTAGAAATTGCCTTTGTGGCAAAAGACTACACTGCCACCATCAAAACTCCCACTGACCCCAAAGACGATGGACCGTCCGACAAGGTGAAAGCAAATGCCTTAGTGTTTGTTAGACGACATATTGATCCTAGCCTACACTGGGAGTACCTTCAGTTGAAGACACCCAAAGAACTGTGGGATGCCCTTAAGGGACTTTTTGGGAACAGTCATGAGACCTTGCTACCAGAACTGACTGTCCAGTGGAATGAAATCCGCTTGCTTGACTACAAAAGGGTCAATGACTTCAACAAGAACATGTTGCGCCTAAAGGCACATCTAAATTTCTGTGGAAAGGAACTCACAGAAGATGATATGATCCAGAAGACTCTTTCCACCTTTCCTACTTCAGCACTTATACTAGCGAATCAGTATAGGCTGGAGTATGACAACAAAAGAATCACAACCTTCAATAAGCTGATCAACCTACTGCAAGTGGCTGAGAGACATAATGAGGTTCTTTTTGAACAACAATGCCAGGCCTGTTGGGACAAAGAAAATTCCCGAGGCTAATTATAGCAAAGTGAAAGGTAGAAAGAACCCCAATGCAAAGGGGGTTGGACGTGCTGATCCCTATCCACGTGGCAACAATGCACCACGTGGCAAGGGACGTGGGGATCGTGGTATGGGCCATAGAGGCTCTCCCAATGTATGGAGCAGAGATGGTGGTGCTGGCCCTAGTGGTCATGGAAACAAGGCGCAAAGGGCACCGAAGAACCCTTCAGTCAAACAGGAAAGAGTTGATAAATTAGATTTCTAAACAAAACCTTGATTTGATTATCGTTGGCTTATTAATAAATTTCTCATCTTATTATGAAGCAATGAATTCATTTGACTTTTATTTACTACACAGATTTACATGGTTCGAAATAGCACTATAAAGATGTAAAGCAATACATCTAGAGAAAAAAAATTATTAGAATGAAAAGAATACCATTCTACGTAAATTGAAATACTTTAAAGAATATGAGATATATTTTCAAATTAATTAATAATACCTCCCATTTATTTGTAGGAATGAATCGAGGAGAACTTGAGTGCTTAGTTGATAGTGGGACTACCCACACCATATTAAGGAATAGGCAATTATTCATTGAATTAATAGCCTATAATTCCTCTGTGACTACAATGATTGGATCATCACAAGTAATAAAAGGGGGAGGAACTGCCAAATTTTTGCTGCCTAATGGCATAACATTTAAAGTCACAGACGCTCTATATGCACCAAGAGCTAATCGAACCTTATTAAGTTTCAAAGATATTCGTACTGTGAGAATGGAATTGAATACCTTTATATTACCTCTAATGAATGTGGAAGGAAATGCAGTTTAGAGAAACTTATGAGTCAATCTAATGGATTGTACCTCACTTCGATTCGGATCATTGAATCCTATATTGTCACCAACAATGAAATGTGGAACACTGACTCATACAAGCTTTGGCATGACCGCCTAGGGCACCCCGGTCGTGACATGATGATCCGTATTTTAAAGAAGTCATATGGATATCCCTTCTTTCGAGTGAAAAATAAAATGGGACAAAAATTCGTCACACTGCAAGTTGTCGGTCCTAGTACTGCTCAAATGCAGTCATTGCCTTCTGAAGTACCAGAAACATTACCTCCCTCCCATTATGCCTTATTGACTATTTCAAAGGCAAATCACTCGTTTTGCAAAGCCTGCTCCTTGGCAAAAATAGGATCGAGACCTTCATTTGCTAAAGATACAAAATAAACATTCAATTCTTACAAAGGATACAAGGAGATATATGTGGACCTATCCATCCAGAATGTGGACCATTCAAGTACTTTATGGTTCTGGTGGATGCTTCGACACGCTGGTCACACGTCGCTTTATTGTCCACAATAAATGTTGCATTTGCAAAACTCCTAGCATAGATTATACGTTTAAGGGTTCACCACCCTGATCACCCTATCAAGTCTATAAGGCTTGATAACGCTGGAGAGTTTACATCAAAAGCATTTGATGATTATTGTATGTCTATTGGGATCGATGTAGAGCATCATGTACCCCATGTGCATACACCAAAATGGTCTCGTAGAAGCCACCATCAAAAGGCTGTAATGGTGGCTAGGGCACTTGTTATGCCCACCAACCTGCCTATATCTGCATGGGGTTATGCAATATTGCACGCAACTTTACTTATTTGTTTCAGACCCACTGCTAGCCAACCATTTTCTGCGTACCAGTTGGTAACTGGATATGAGCCAGACATTTCACACTTACGCATATTTGGTTGTGCAATATATGTGCCTATTGCGCCCCCACAGTGCCTCAAAATTGGTCCTCAGAGACGATTAAGTATTTATGTTGGATACGAATCTCCAACGATTATCTGCTACTTGGAACCCTTGACAGGCGATCTCTTTATTGCTAGATTTGCGGATTGTCACTTTGATGAGACAATCTTCCAGTCGTTAGGGGGAGATAGGAAAAAGGATTTTCTAAGGGAACGACAGGAATTATCGTGGTTTGTCCCCACTCTGTCTCATTTTGATCCCCGCACTTCACAATGTGAAAGTGAAGTGAAAAAAAATAATCAATCTTCAAAATGTAGCAGATTCGATGCTTGATGCATTTCCTGATATCGGAAAAGTGACGAGATCACATATACCAGCTGCAAATGTGCCTGCAAGGTTAGAAGTCCCCCAATAAGGGGCACGGTGCGGCAGATAGAGGCACTGCAACCACACTTAGTGGAGGTGTGGTTGAGGTTGTGGCTCCCCAAAGGAAGAGGGGGAGTCCACTTGGTTCGATTGACACTCACCCAAGGAAGAAGAGGGCGAGTAAGGCACAAACCGATCCATTAATCATCATTGTAGAGAATCTCTCTCATGAGCTGATTATAGTTATGTCCATGAATCAATACTGGAGGATGCTCCAATGTTTGAAATGATTCCAGAGAACAAAGAAATCTTAATGGATTATGAGAGTGCGTATGAGTTGATATAAAGATCTTCCATACACATTAATGATGTATTTGCATACACTGTTGCTCAAGAAATCATAGAGCACGATGATATCGAACCACGCTCTGTTGCAGAATGTCAACAAAGAGCAGATTGGCCTAAATAGAAAGAAGCAATCCAGGCAGAACTAGATTCTCTGGCAAAGAGATAGGTATATGGTCCGGTAGTGCTAACCTCACTAAGTGTAAAGCATGTAGGACATAAATGGGTCTTTGTCAGAAAGCGTAATGAGAAGAATGAAGTCCTGAGGTACAAGGCTCGCCTTGTGGCGCAAGGTTTCTCACAACGCCCTGGAATTGACTACGAGGAGACATACTCTCCCGTAATGGACGTTATAACTTTCCCCTACTTAGTTAGTGTGGTAGTTTCCGAAGGACTGGAAATGCAGCTCATGGATGTGGTTACTGCATATCTCTATGGAGATCTTGATTCAGATATATATATATATATATATATAAATATATATGAAAGTGTCTGATGGCCTTACATTACCCAAGTCAAGTGACTCTAAACCATGGAGTGTGTTTGCAATTAGGTTGAAACGCTCACTTTACGGATTAAAACAATCCGGGCGGATGTGGTATACCCGTCTAAGTGACTACTTAATTGGGAAGGGATATAAGAACGATGAATTGTGCCCCTGCGTATTCATAAAGAAAACAAGTTCCGGATTTGCAATTGTAGTTGTATATGTCGATGATATGAACATAATAGGTACTCTTGATGAAATAAGAGAAACTGCTAGCTACTTGAAATCTGAATTTAAGATGAAGGATCTTGGGAAAACTTGATTCTGTGTAGGCCTTGAACTAGAACATTGAGTTTGTGGAATACTAATCTACCAGTCTGCGTATGTCCAAAAGATGCTCAGGCGATTTAACATGGACAAAGCACATCCTGCTAGCACTCCCATGATCGGTAGAAGTTTGGATGCAAGGAAAGATCCATTTCGTCCAAAGGAAGATGACGAAGAGGTGTTGGGAGCTGAAATTCCCTATCTAAGTGCAATAGGCGCATTATTATACTTAACCCAATGTACTCGACCAGACATTGCATTCTCAGTGAACTTGTTAGCTAGATTTAGCGCAACGTCACTGGAATGGTATCAAGAACATTTTCCGATACCTAAAAGGAACCATTGACTTGTGACTGTTCTTTCCCTATAGAGAGACAAGAGGGACCACAGATGGAACTGCAATCCCTAAAGGAAATGTTGATGGTAAAAGTGTCACTCGCTACACCGAAACGCCAAATGATGTTTTGGTTGGTTTTGCTGATGTTGGGTACCTCTCTGACCCACATAAAGGTCGTTCCCAAACTGTTTATGTATTTATCATTGGGAACACAGCGATATCTTGGAGATCAACCAAGCAAACCCTTGTGGCTACCTCCTCGAACCACTTAGAGATCATTACTTTAAATGAGGCGGTTTGTGAGTGTGTATGGTTAAGAGCTATCATTACACATATTCGAGGGACTAGTGGTTTGATTTCTACCACTGAAGAGCGTACTTGCATTTATGAAGATAATGCATCTTGCATCGAACAGATGAAGCTAGGATATATCAACACCAAAGTTTTTCTACAATCAACAACAACAGGCCCTCGTCAAAATTCAAGTGAATCAAGTAAGGTCTGAGGAGAATGTGGCAGATTTGTTCACCAAATCATTGCCTAAGGCCATATTTGAGAAACATGTGAAAAGCATAGGAATGCGAAGATTTTCCAAGCTCCCTTGATTAATGTAAGGATCAGGGGGAGGTGTAGACGTCAGGGGAAGGCTAACACACACATGTCATCCTCAAATGTAAAAGGTGCATTGCGCTTTTTTCCTTCGACCAAAGTGTAATTTTTGTCCCACATGGTTTTTATTATTACTTGGCAAGGTTTTTAGTGAGGCAACAACTCATGCACCATTTTGTCTTTGACTTGGCACAAGAGGGAGTGTTAAAGGAAAAACAAATTATGTGCGGTCAAAGAAACTAGGGCTGTAAGTAGGCTCGATACAGCTTGTGTTCGACTCGTATTCGGCTCGATTTTAGCTCGTTCGGCTCGTGCTCGTAAGATAAATGAGCCGAGCTTGAGCTCAATATTAAGCTCGACAAAAAAACGAGCCGAGCTTGAGCAAGGATATATTCGGCTCGTCTAGCTCGTGAGTAGCTCGTATTTTCCATGAGTAGCTCGAGCTTGTTAAAACTCGGCTCGTTTGTTAAAGCTCGACTAATGAATATTTATACTATAAAAATATAATTTTTCTAATCTCAATTCTTCAATTCTTTTTATTATATTCCTTTTCAAATGGAAGAGAATATGAAAATTTAAATAAAATTTATTATAATAAATAACAATACTTGTGCAACAATTAAATCAAACCATAGCAACCACTATAAAAACACAAAAATTGAGATCTTATTTAATTACTTTAAGTGCAATTTTGAGTTGGATTCATCATTTTGAGTTTATTCTAGACAATAAAAGGTATTTGTATGATGGTTAGGCATCAAATTTGGATTATTATTTTAAATTTTCTTTCTATCTTTTTTATTTTTTAAATTTAAAGTCAAATGAGCCAAGCCGAGCATATTCAAGCTCGAGCTCGTCCAATAAATCAAGCCGAGCCGAGCCTAGCTCGGGCCTAAGAAAAATATTCAAGCCGAGCCGAGCTTGAACATGAAAAAGAAAATTCAAGCTTTAGCCCGGCTCGAGCTCGATAAAAAACAAATGAGCCGAACATGATCACCTTAGTATTCGCTCTGACTCGGCTCATTTACACCCCTAAAAGAAACAGACGAAGAGGGAATCAAGGAATTGCAATCAAATCACAATCAGTATTTACTATCATTATTGTAATTCCATCCCTATATAAAGGGGATATGAAATGAAATGAGTTGACCAATTCCAATTCTCATTTTTACTTTTACAAAATGAATGTTTTAAATTAATAAAAATAATAAATAGTCTCATCTTGCTCTCTATATCAAAATAACTAAAAGTAAAAATATGATCCTTTAAGAGTGTGATACAGCTGCTAAAATTGATAAAAAACGAACCATGTTTTTCAGAATAATTAAGCAATTAAGATAGAAAATTGGCTAAAAATATCTCATGTGCGCGTTTATGACAGTTTTGTCGCTTTACAACGCAATTACTGTTATGCTGCTAACGCAATTACTGTTATGCTGCTAACGCAATTATGCTGCTAAAAGATGGAGATTGGGGCCGGGTGTTCGTATATAAGTAATCAATCAATTTTGGTTTCTATACAAATCAACTAGACATGTCAATTCTTACCAACCCAGCTCTTGTTTGTTTTATAATTGAATTCGTAACATACGTACCATCCAATCAACTTTTAATTATGAATTGTTCTGAAAATATCATCTAATT
>LYNE01001522.1:55832-66624 GCA_001662545.1 Rosa x damascena | reverse complement strand
GTGGTTTAGTAATTACTAATCTGATGTGTTTGTACTTGTGTCAATATGTTGTGTTTTTGTCTCTGATAATCACTCTTCATTTTGAATCATATCCATAACCATATCGATATCGTTTCGTGTATCGTCTTAAATCCGATCTATTTCACAGATAAACTTGAGTAGTAAACATGGTACTCCATTTTTTGGCCCTTTTGCCAAGGAATCCAACTTTTGGCAATTTTAAGAAATTAATTTGTGGGATTCACTTTTCTTTCATCACATATCGGTAATCTAATAGTTAGATTTATTCAAGTTTTCACAAATAGATCACTACTGTAATTGTTCAACCAAATTGGCAAATTGAAAATCGTTACCATTATTATTACATGAACAAGATATCTACAAGTCAACACTGTAACTGTTCAATCAAATTTGAAAATTGTTACCATTATTATTACATGAACAATATATCTGAAAGTCAACGTTTATCAGCCATGCTAGTAGAAGTGTTAGATAGAAGAGCAAGCTCCATCTTCTTTGCAATCCCTTGGAGTGAAGACTCAACGAAAGATTGGAGATCTTCCAAACTCGTGCCCTCAATCTGATCACAAACAAACGACCACTCTATCTTGCAGCCATGGTTGTTGATAGGGACTACTTGCATTGTTGCAACATACGACTCGAAACCCATATTATTGTCAACGAGCTCGTAGGTCATACACTGGTTGATTGGGTCGATCGTGAGTAGCTTCTCTTTTGCCCACAGGATAGTTGTCTCATCCGTGCCGCGCTCGCAGTACCGAACCAGACCGGGTTGGCCAGAAACTCTGCCAACTTGGTAGCAACTAGCAAGTGTGGAGGTTGGGGAACCACTTGTCCATGTTGCAGAAGTCCGCCAGGAGAGGCCAAACCTCTTGCGCTTTTGATCCATTGAGCTTGGCAGAGGTTTGGCCTCCCCATTTTGGCTGTTCTGGTTCTTCTAATGCCATGACAAAGAAACAAAGATATTAAGCTAAGTGATCCGAAATGAAGCTTTTTAAGGTTCATAATATAATGTTGGTTGAATTAAAAATTGACTTGGTAGAGGTCACCAAAACAGCCTAGTCACTATGTTTGGTGGCCGGCCAAAATATTTTATAACCCTTCAGAGAAATGCCAAAACTAATCCAATATTATTGTGTTTAATTTCTTTTGTTTCGTTTTTTTTAAAATGCAAATGTGACACTCATTCGATCAATAAATCACTGGATTTATTTGCATGTGATGATGACATGCAAAAGATCTCGTTGTATGTAATGACTTTGCATCAAGAACGAGGTTTTATGTGAAAACAACGTTGCATTACATCCAAGGATAATACTTGTTAGCCAAGGCTGACCAAATCCACTAAGAAAGTGACACGTGTATGAGATGGGAACTGAGTCAAAGCAATGAAGAGCAGCAAATAATAACTCCTCAGCCTAGTTGCATCGACCTCTGCCTCAGAGAGAGAGAGAGAGAGAGAGAGGGAGTGGTTGGAGTAGTCTGACGAAGAAGAGAATGCTCGAAAGGTTGTGAGGCACCTCGCGAAACGGGGTATTATTGCCTTATTGGTGCTACGGTCTGCATTTCCCACCTAAATCTCAGAGTTCGATGTGTTGCCACTCCTCGATGGCTCTGTCCCGTGGATTTGGTTTTCTTTGCTTTCAAACGTTTTCTAGACCATTTTTCGGTCTGATTAAAATGGTTGGTGGTGCTTCGTCTTTGTAAGACCTCGGAAATTTGTTATTAATTCCTAAATGTTTCCTGGGATTAATAAAGTGTTCGTTTGTACAATTTCGTGGTTCGAGGGTGGAGTGGAATTATTTTCGGACGAATAATTATTCAAAGTGCACGTTTTAGGGGGTTCACAAAGTTTGACTTTTTATACGTTTATATTCTGTGAGAACTTTCTTCACGAAAGTTGTAGAGCGCATCGATACGAGTTTGTGGAGATGCGGAACGTGAAAATCGGAGTTCGTATGATGAAGTTATGGCTGTCGAAAAAAGTTTCCATTTTGGTTAAATAGGAAAAAATCAGAAAAATTAGAAGTTTCCAAAACGGGAAACTTTTTCTCTCTCCTCTCTCCCGACCTTAGTTCCGCCCAGCCAACTTCGGCGGCTTCTTTCTCTGTCGCCCGGCCACCATAGGCCATGATTTTTGTCCCTATTTCTTCACCTCAGTCCCAACTTCATCTCCATGAAGTTTTACTGAGTGGGTAGACCTGTGCACGACGCAGCAACTCCAGGAAGATTGGCACGCGAACTGCAAATCGCCCAGATCGGAGATGGCGTTTCTTGCCTTGGGGGCTTTTGAAGCCCAGAGGACGTAGATGCTTCTCTCCAAGCCGCTTTCAACGATTCAACCTGTGGAGCTCAAATTTTGAAGATTGTGATTCTAGGGTTCTTCGAATTTATGAACTTTCAAGGTAAATTACGGCCAAATGGCTTTGATTCAAGCTTTGTGTTAGTTATGAAAGTTTCAATTGGAGTTGAGATGAAGAACTTTAGTGTTGGAAGTTCGGCCAAATTTTGACTTTGGGCCGGTGGCGGTGCTGCCACTGTGGTGGTGTTTTCCGGAGGCTTCCGGCCACCCCAGGGACAGTTTATGTTCCTGATTTCGATCTACTCGTCGATACGAGCATTTCGATATATAGTTTGTAATTTTTGGAAATCGTATGAGCATGTTATGAATTTTCCAAGTTTTAGGGTTTTCGGTTCGATCGGTTTTCTATCCGTGAGGATTCGGCCGTCCGATCGACTTGTAGTTTTGATTTGTTGATCGTAGAAGTGTTTTGATGACGTTGGATGGTCTCGGATGAGGATCCGACTATTGGATCGTCGTATAATTGTGTTTTGTGAATCGTCGTATAGTGGTCATTCCTGCTTGAATGACTACGTATATATATATATATATATATTTACGTGGAATATATATATATATATATATATATATATATATATGGATGCTGTGGTGTTGGGATTTGTATATGTTTGATGATTATATTGTTGAAAGAGTTATTTGGAGTTGTGATGTGACAATTGTGAGTCAGAAGGTTTCAGTGGTAAACTTGGATTTATTCTGAGGATCGAAGGGTCCGAAGTTTGAAGGTTATAGTGGTAACCTGGTTTTCTATTCTGAGGGCCAAGTGGTCCGAAGTTTGAAGGTTACAGTGGTAACCTGGATTTCTATTTTGAGGACCGAAAGGTCTGAAGTTTGAAGGTTACAGTGGTAACCTGGATTTCTATTCTGAGGACCGATGGGTCTGAAGTTTGAAGGTTACAATGGTAACCTAGATTTCTATTCTGAGGACCGAAGGGTCTGAAGTTTGAAGGTTACAGTGGTAACCTGGATTTCTATTCTAAGGACCGAAGGGTCTGAAGTTTGGTCGTAAGGTTGAACCTCGGCAGAGGTGACAGGTTAAGATTCAGTTGAGCTCGAGTCTGTCGTAGTTCAGAGAAGGTTTTTGGGGTTTTTCGTTTGTGTTTACGTGAGATTGGGATTACTACCTTTTGAATTGTTTGTTTTTATGTAATCTCGTGAACTAAGTTATATGCAGGGATTACTGTCTTTTGAATTGTTTGTTTTAATGTAATCTCCTGAACTAAGTTATATGTAGGGATTACCGCTTTTTGTATTTTTTGTTTTAATGTAAATTCCTGAACTAAACTCTATGCAGGGATTTATATGATTTCTTTTGTTTGTTTTCATGTGATCTCCTGAACTAAGTTTTTATGCAGGGATTACTGATTTTGCTTAATTCTTATTGTGGGTATGGTTGTGGTTTGAGACTTGTAGTGAGTTGTGAATGAGTTGTGAGGTCATCATTTTGACAAATGCTTTATGTTGAGGGGAAGTGAGTGTGAGTTGTCGTTGAGATGATATGATATGAATTTGATGTTTGGTTGTGTTGTGGAATTAAATATTGTTGCTTTAATTCTTCTCACGAGTTGAGAAATTATAAGCATGCGTGACGTGAGTCACTTTATTTGAGTTTACTCATACGGGCCTGGCTTAAAAAGCTTACTGGGTTTGTTTTATTCAATCCCGGTGCACTATTCTATGGTGTAGGGGTTTTTGTGCAGGTTAGAATATTGATTTATCTTTATCGAATCTGAGGTGGACTTTCCGTCACATGGGTGTAGAAGGGCGCTCATACTTGTAGTCTTCCGCTGTGTAGTGAGTTGGTGAGAGTGGTTACAGGTTGAATTGATATTCAGTTTAATTTGTAAACTATTGTAGTGTAATATGTGACTCTAAAGAATGAGTCGGTATTGACATTGTGAGCTCAGTTTGTTTTGTTGCTTAATTTAAATGAAAAATTTTATATGTGTTTTTCTTGTGTTTGTTAAGTTATTGCGTTTCAGATTTGAATTTATTTATTCAAAATTCGGGGCGTGACAGTCTTGTTCGTAAATGACCAATCGTATGATGGCCAATGACATCAAAAAGGTCTACAGTAGTGAAATTTATCACTTTGAATCGGGTGGTGTTTCCGCCAAATCTCTCTGAACCTCATTACCAGCAGCGCCTCCATTCTCGACATCAAAAAGGTCTACAATAGTGAAATTTATCACTTTGAATCGGGTGGTGTTTCCGCTAAATCTCTCTAAACCTCATTACCAGCGACGCCTCCATGAAGGTCAACGACGCCATCGTTTTGATCCACCGGGCTGATGAGTTATTTTCTGCTCTTCAATGCTTTGGCTTAGTTCCCACTTCATACACGTGTCACTTTCTTGGTGGATTTAGTCAGCTTTGGCGAAGGTTAGCCAAGTATTAGACTATTATCCTACATCCAATGTCTTTTTCAACAACTTTGTATACAAAGGTGATTTTTTTTTTGTCATTTACAATTGTCTATTTGACCAAAACATTTAACTATTGGTCAAAACAAATAATTATTAACTACAACAAACATGTTTCTTAATTACCGGCCGGTGCTTCAGATCAAAATCTAATAATGAAGGGAGTCCCTAGCACTGACAAGGCACCTGTGGTGTTGGCTCCTTACAACGGCGTGCGAGAGGTGACAACAGTGGCTTTGCAAACCCAAGTAGTGGCAACAGTGGTTCTGGAAAGGAAAATAAATCCTTTTCCTATTTTGACATTCCTGCTAACCAAACGGGGCCTTAGTGTTTTTGGTACACCTGGGCTTGTAATTCGTTGAGCGAGACCTTTTGCAATTGCAGTCTTCCCAACACTAGGTTCTCCAATAAGACAGGGATTATTCTTCATCCGCTTGTCCAAAATTTAAATATTCTTTATCTGCTTGCCCAAAATTTGAAAATTGTTCATCTGTTTGCCCAAAATTTGAAAAATCTTCATCCGTTTGCCCAAAATTTGAAAATTCTTCATCTGCTTGCCCAAAATTTAAAAAATTTTCATCCGTTTGCCCAAAATTTAACAATTCTTCATCCGCTTGCCCAAAACTTGGATAACACATTGAATTATTGGTTCTTTAGGGTTTAGGATGAAGATTTTGAAAATTCTTTATCTGGTTGCCCAAAATTTGATAAATCTTCATCCTTTTGCCAAAAATTTGAAAATCTTCATCCGCTTGCCCAAAACTTGGATAACACGTTGAATTGCTAGTTCTGTAGGTTTAGGATGAAGATTTTGAAAATTCTTTATCCGTTAGCCCAAAATTTGAAAAATCTTCATCCGCTTGCCCAAAACTTGGATAACACGTTGAATTATTAGTTCTATAGGGTTTAGGATGAAGATTTTGAAAATTCTTTATCCGTTGGCCCAAAATTTGAAAAATCTTCATCCGTTTGCCCAAAATTTGAAAAATCTTCATCCGCTTGCCCAAAACTTGGATAACACGTTGAATTATTAGTTCTCTTACAAAAAGAGGATCGAACTTTCTCTGAAAATGCACAAAGGCATGGATTATTCTTCATCCGGTTGCCCAAAATTTGAAAAATCTTTATCTGCTTGCCCAAAATTTGGATAACACGTTGAATTATTGGTTCTCTTATAAAAAGATGATCCAACTTTCCCTGCCTGAAAATGCACAAATAAGATAAGATGGTGCTATCACCAGATTATCCAATACGGTAGGGAATATTCTTCAATATCTGCAGGCTCTATTATTGGCCACATTTGGCAACACCCACACACAATCAATCAAACCCTAATTCAATAACAATCGGTTCAGAACCCCAATCAATGAAATCGACACATCTTGACTAGAATCGAACCACACCTGATCTGCCTTCTTGTTGAGAGCCCCGAGCCCTAACACCGCTGCTACTGCTACCACCTCCGCCAACCCCTCAGCCTCCAAAGACCTAATCAATGCTAGTCTTGTTGTCCTTGGACAAGCTCGGATTACTCTGATCCCCTTTCTTCTTCTTCTTTCCACACACTAACTGGAACCCTTGTCTTCCTTCTCCTTGCTGTTGCTGCTCCTCTTAAACTCGACCAACTGGAACTCTCGTTTTTTTAACTGGTTTAATTTCATTCACCAAGAACAACACAATTAAGAACAGCGATGGACCCATCACGAATCTAGGCTTAACCCACTAAACAAAACACGCGCCTGAGACACCTCTTCCTCAAAGAACAAAACTTTAGCCGAAGGCTTAAAATTGCAAAGAGAAATCTGACTCTGAAAGAGAACAGCCGTAACCTGCCGCATATCCGAGCCACGGAGGCGAGACGGTGGCCGGAGACCATGCCTCGCCGGTGCATTGGGAGTAGGTGGTGCGCTCAGGATTCCTGATCTTGGGTTAGGGCTAGGGCTCTTTGCTGACGTAGGCGACAACATGAAAGAAGAAGGGGTTTTATCTTGGAGCCCCAAACCCTGGAATAGCGTCGCCAATTTCCGAGGACCCGATTTCCGGCCACCCAGATTTGGCTTCAGGTATTTGTTCTGGCGATCGGAACGGTGGGAATTGCGGGAATCAGTTTGCCATGATGGAGATGGAGAAAGCGAAAGAGTTGGTGAGGTCGAGATAGAGAGAAATGATCAGAGAGAGTGAAGCTAAGCGTTTGTTTTGATTTTCGAATATATAAGATATGTGAAGCATATAATATACGCGTATTAATTGTCTGTATTGCGTTTTTTCTAAGCAATTTAGTGGTCTCTACGCGTACCATTTAATATCCTAATTACACGGCGTATTTGTTAAAAATCAGAAAATGAAATTTCATCTCTACTACTCTACTATGAAGTAAGGACTGAAATTTTTCCAAAATTGCTTTAATCTTTTTTTTTTTTTGAAAATAACAATTGCATTAATCTTGTTTTCGTAGAAAATTGGAATTCCAAATCTCCAACTACCCTAAACCGTACAATTAAAATAAATTCATTAGAGCAACTTTAGCAGACTCTCTATTTTGGCTCCTTAGCTATTTTAGAGAGCATGTTTAGTTTTTTATAAATTTTAGCAGCTGCACCAAATTCCTAAGTGGCTCTCCATTATAATTTTTGGCTATCTCACTCCTAAATATAGAGAGCGAGATGAGGCTCTCCATAATTTCAAACATTCATTTTAAGTTATTTTATGTAATTTATAAATACATTTAAACTATTTAATCTTCATTTTAAAAATAATATAAATTCAAAATTAGCTAAAATATATAGCACTGATACAGATATGTTTCTAAAATGGCTAGCCCAAATGATTTTTTAGCTATTTTGGCTAAAATTTGACTTAAAAATTGCTAGCATTGCTAAAGATGCTCTTAGGTGGCTAGAACTTGAAATTAATTGCAGAATATCTAAATTTTTTTTTCCCACTATTTCCTTTTATACAAACTGAGATAGAGAGGAGTTGAAACTGAACTGAACTGCTTTTGTGCGAACGTGGACAGAAACTAGATTGCGTACTTCTCTTTGTTTGTTGCACGTTATCCTTTTAATTTTTTAATTTTTTTTCATTCCATATCTGATTATCTGTCAATTTTTATATATCGTATCATGGGCATCCTAGTGAGTTCCATTTTTGGTAGAACTCACATTTCCTCGTCGGTTTCTTGATGCGTTGACAGTTGCAGAGGCAATCGGTGTCATTTCTTGCTGGTACGACAATAAGAATGAATGGGGCCAACGCATTGGCCAGAATGCCGGATGTACGGTTCACTAACTGAAGATGTTGTGATAGATTGTACCGTTGTAGGATGCATAATGGAGGTTTGTTTATTGTGTAACGAATAGAGATGTGTTTCGAGGGACTACCCCAATCAATCTCAGTGATTGCAATCACCAAACTGAAATTTCTGCCAAGGATAGCATACCTCAACATTGGAAGGTATACCCTTTTGCTTTGTCTCTCTCTCTCTCTCTCTCTCTCTCTCTCTCTCTCTCTCTCTCTCTCTCTCTCTCTCTCTCTCTCATTGTCTACTGCTTCCTTCCAGCACTTCCACTTCTTTTTGGCCAGTTCATAGTTCAATCACTCAACATTACCTTCCTGATATACATATCAGGCATCACATTGACATACTAGAAGAGTAGTGGAGGAAGGAGCAGTTTTGGTTGATTGGAGGAACGAGTGCCATCTTGGCTTTCAAGGTCTTCTAAAGGTCATAGCAGGTATTGAGATCACATTCACATCAACATAAATCTGGAGGTGATGATATTTGTGGATCTCTGCATCTTGAAATGGACGTCGTTGGATCATGATGACAAACTTGATTGGAATAGCTGCTGCTGTCTGTCTCACATTTTATAGTGTCATACCACAAAGAAGCAAATTGCTTGGAGAGTGTTCAGTGTCTGGCATATATGTATCCGTTGTGTTTGTGTGGTCTGGTCTTACGCAATCACCATATCTCTCTTTTGGGTGGCTATTAGTCCACTGTCAGGTTCAAAGCTAAGTTGGAAGGTCGTTCTAGTTCCCTTGATGCCATCAGCATCTACCTGATGAAAGCATCTTCCAATGCCAGATAGATCATGAAAAGATGACGTGCCATTGGCATAAGAAAACAAACCGGAGAGAAAATAAATAAATATTTATAGTAAGGCTTTGTAAACATACGCAACATGTTTATACTACAATTTTTTTCTCCATACGCAAGTATATTTCTACTTACAGACTTTGAAGCACATAATGCACAAGTAGTAGGGTGACTAGGGTCTTATTTGTAAAAACCATATATATGCTCACAACATATGCACAAAAGGATCAAGACTTACCTTCAGCAATTACTGGCATGGATTCCATCTTATGCAGCTGCTTAACTTGATCAGTGTATATGGTCTTCTGTTACTTACCAACTTGCTTCTCAATAGACAGAACAATATGCAAAACGTGGTAGTAATCAGGGACCAATTGCAGCTGCTTAACTCGATCAGTGAATATGGTCTTCTGTTACTTACCAACTTACTTCTCAATGTACAGAACAATATGCAAAACGTGGTAGTAATCAGGGACCAATTCATCTGTATATATATAGGAGACTTAAACCTCAAGAAGCTTCCCATTAAAGCATTCCTTGTTGGTTTAGGTTTCCTTATTAGATTCCTAATGTAACACTTCATTGTAGTCTTTCTTGCAGACTAAGAATATGATTACTTACCTTAATGAATATATACACTCTTTCATTAAGTTACAATATTGATTTACAGTTTGTGTCCATGTTGAACTAGTTTTGACATTAAGCTAATTATCAATTTACTATATGTTAATGTGTGACAAGTCCATGCTTGATTCTAACAATCTCCCCCTTGGACTGACACATATTAAGCTTGATAATTTGCACCAGAAAATGTCAGAAACTACTCAACTTACTGTAGTGCGCGCCAGACAACAAACTTGAATCATAAATCCATTCCAACATGGTCAGATCACAGTTACTTATGCAGTGCAAGAAACAGTATACATTTTAACAAAAACGCAGAGTTTCAAAACCACAACATAAGCTACTGCAATCCACATATGTCAATTAATCCAGAAGTGATACGATATATGCTAATGTGTATCAACAAGAAGGCATATACCAGGTCCTACTTTATGTTTCTTAAACCAGAAACTCAAGCAAATTTACTGAACACTGATGGCTTAAAATTATTGCTTGAACCTTAACATCCTGCTTTACATGATTTAATCCATCTGATAACAAGTATGATATTCAAAACAAGATGATAATTTCCAAAATAAAACAACAAAGTTGCAGCAAAAACATATTTGGAAATACCTCAAAATTTTATTGATAATAATAAACTGCCATTACAAATAAGTTGTGATAAATAAAGTCAAAAGATCACAACTGAAAATACAAGAACTCAAAAAACCTTAGAATTTTAAATGCTCCAACTGGACTAACTCTCTACTGAACCTAAGCATCTAAATTAGCTAAAACTCCAACGCTTGCTGTATGCTTCTGGAATGCTACCACTGACAATGCCTTGGTGAAAGGATCTGCTAGCTGTGAATTTGTGTCAATACTCAAAACTGCTATTTCATCATGCTTTACCCTTTCTCTAACACTGTAATACTTTAGATCAATATGCATGGAATTATTTGACCTTTTACTGTTCTTGCTAAAGAAAACTGCAGCCTCATTGTCACAATAAATCACAAGTGTGCCAACCACAATGTGACTCAATACTTTGGTCTGCATGAGAAAATTCTTAATCCAAAGTCCTTCACACACAGTTTCATATACTGCAATAAATTCAGCTTGCATAGTAGAAGTTGAAACAAGAGTTTGCTTCATGGTTTTCTAAGCAATAGCACCTCCTGCAAGCATGAATACATATCCACAAGTCGACTTCTTAGAGTCTGGATAATTCCCTGCAAAATCCGAGTCTGAGAATCCAATGAGTTTCAGATCCTCCACTTG
>LYNE01001522.1:18851-44925 GCA_001662545.1 Rosa x damascena | reverse complement strand
TTTTTTTGAAACCCCACCCCATTCCCACCCTTGATGGGGCTCGAACTCTTGACCTCTTATATATGAGACCAAAGCCTTACCACCCCACCAAACACACACACCCAAAAAAATCGAAAAAAAATAGGTGTATCTAATTTTTCATGTAGTTCTTACTTCTTGTTGGTGAATTTTGTATATATGTCTGCATTATCTTCGTCTTAGAATCAAAGAATGTTGTTCTCTCTTTGAGATTTACTTTTTTTATTTCTTTTTGGGTCTTCATAGGATTTTTTTTTTGGTTACAATAGGAGCCCAAAGAGGCCCAAAAAGAAAACGAAGAAAGAAACTAACTAAGAAATAACAGTATTCCCAGTCCTTCTAGGTCTAGAAACCCCATCTAAATCATCTAGAAAAGCTTGCATAGCATGAGCAGGAGGATCCTCAAACATGATAAGACCAGGAGCATGCTCAATACTCATCTTGGCTAAGGCGTCAGCTATCATATTGCATTCCCTGAAGATATGACTGATTCTGGAGTTATCCAAGGTTGAAATGAAGTGATGACAACCATCAATTAGAGAGCCAAAGGGGTGCAGAGACAAATCCAATCGTTACAAAAGATTGATAAGAATGGCAGAATCAGTCTCAATTTCTAGATTAGAAATGAGCAGGTTCCTAGCCATCTTGAGACCATAGTACAGACCCCAAGCTTCAGCGTCAAGGATTTTTGAGACTGTTATTTGTTAATGATGTATTCATCTGAATTCATATATTTTGCACTAAAAACTCTAATTTATATAATTTACTTTGTTTTTGAGTCTTATATATATATATATATATATATATATATATATATCTTGGTGTTTCAGGAAACCTTGTTGCTACCTTACTACAAAACCTTACTACAAAACAGACCCTTGTTGCTACCTTTTCAAATCATGCTGAGATTCTAGCTCTTATGAAGCAGTACGTAAATATATATGGTTGAGAGCCATCACAAAGTATTTTCAAAGCACATGTGGGCTGCATTCCACCACTGATGAACCAACCAATATCCACAAGGATAATGTTGCTTTCATCAAGCAAATGAAGACGAGTTTCATCAAAGGAGACAACACCAAACATATTGCACCAAAGTTCTTCAATCAGCAACAATAGGAGCATCAGAAAATTAAGGTTAAGCAGATTCGATCTGAAGACAATCATGCAGACCTCTTCACTAAGTCACTACCAAAGTCTACATTCCAGAAGCATGTACAAGGTATTGGTCTACGTAAATTATCTGAATTACCTAACATGTAATTTTCAGGGGGATTATCTAAAAGCATACCCACTTGACCATCATGTACTCTTTTGTCCTTCGTCCAGGGTTATTTTGTCCCACTGGGTTTTATTACTTGGCAAAGTTTTAACGAGACACATCTTTAGCATGGTCGCTCCACTTATACTACATCCTGAAGATGTTTTGATTCAACATATATGCATTTGCTCATCTTTTCCTTTCGACCACGAGTTTTTCCCATTGGGTTTACCGGGCAAGGTTTTGGTGTAGCAAATCTAAATGCATCCCTCTCGTAGACATACTACCTACTTATGATGCTGATAAGAAGACTCCACTTATCTCCGAAGCTGTGATATTACTACTCCACACTCATGCGCGTTGTGCTCTTTTTCTCCTTCGACCAAGATTGTTTTTTCCCAAGGATTTTTTTTACTTGGCAAGGTTTTTGACGAGGCAACTTAAAAGCTCACAGCCTAGGCAACACTATTGACATGAAATATCCAAAGGGGAGTGTTGTAAACTATTATGGCTATATCATGTAAATAGATATATATTAGAAGATGCCTTTCTCTTCCTAGTTTTTGGGGATCCATGTTTTAAGGAGGACTTTAAGGGTCCTTGTTTCATGGAGGACTTTAGGCTACATGTTCCTTGTCTTCCACTATATATGTAGTTCATTTCTCATCCATGTTGGAAGATGAAACAGAACATACTACACTCCTTCTCTGCATCTAAAGTCTCTCTCTCTCTCTCAAGTTCTTTGAAGCAAAGCTCTCTCCATTTTCTGAAACACTTTTATGCTCATTTTACAACATCTATCAGTCCTACCAGGAAGAATTAAGGGTCAGTATAATATAATCCAAAAGATAAAACTGTAGCTCTTGGGAATAAAGATAGCCTCATGATATGCTTACTTAAACTTGTCTGCATGCTGTTTGACACGAAAATCCTGTGTGGTACAAACTGTCTCTTTTGAATGCGCGAGCGTGCCGGCACCGTGGGGTGCAGTCGTCGGGGCGTCCCTTGACCTGACTTCTTGATCAAGCGTTGTGGACGAGGAGAGCACCAACCTCGTCACAAGGCTCTTTTCGCTGCCTTCCGAGAAAGGACTTCTTGCCTTACGCCTGCATGTCACACCTGTACGTCCCCTTGTTGGTGGTAGTAAGGATCATAGGTGGGCTGTAAGTACCCCAAAGCTACCTCTGTGCGATGCTTCCCTGGCACATATGTTCCCTTGGATGCATTTTTCCTAGCATCAGTCTCCCTGAGGAGATGCTCAAAGCTACCCACCTCTGTGATCAGTTCTCCCATTGACTGGATCATGCTGCCATGTTGCTTCTTTTGCTGGCGTGGTTCCAAACCCTTAATCGCTAGCTTGATTAATTCTTTTTCAGGTAGGATCATACTTAGTTTGGCTTTTTGGATCTGAAAGCGTTGCAGATAGGCGACAGCTAGAGGTGGCAAATGGGCCACTAAGCACGAGCACGGCTAGGGCCCGGCACGCTTAAAATGAACCAGGCACGGCCCAAGCCCGTTAGTGGCCCGGCACGACCCGAGCACGTTAGAATAACGGGTCGGGCTGGGCCTAAGAATATTGGCCCATTGACCCGGCCGGCCCGAGCACTATATATTGTGGGCTGGCCCGTTACTTTTAAAAATATTAAAAAACTACAATGATGAGATTTGAATATGAAACATTTTTATTTAAAATCTCATGACAATTCCACCAATACTTTCTTTTATATTGTCAAAATAATGAAACAAAACATTATATCCTTGTTTTGACATTAGTATTTTTTTTTTTCTAAATATTAAATATATGTTTATTAATAAAGACTAATCTCATAATAATACAACTATAGAATGAAGGAAAGATTAATAGATATTAAATCTTCATTATATTAATAAAGATTAATCTCACAATAATATACTAAAAACAATATATTTTGAGTTTTTTTTTCTTTCTTTCTTATAGTGGAATATAAAAAATTATTAGAAATCTAATCTGAAAAAGCTAAGATTAAGAAAATCGTTGTAGAACTTAATTTATTTTAATTTTCTAAATAGTTAAATAAAATTAATTTTTATTTGTTCAAATTAAGATCTTAAAATCATGTTTTATAGTGGGTAGGCACGAGCACGGCCAGTTATTAACCCGGCACAAGCACAGCCCGACACTATATGGGCTTGGGCCATGGGCCGGGCCAGGCTTAATGTTTATGTAAATGGGCCGGCACGAGCCCGGCACGATAATAAAGGGATCGGCCCAAGCACGGCGCGAAGCACTACTAGACCCGCTTCAATGGGCTGGGCCGGGCTGAGCCGTTTGCCACCTCTAGCGACAGCAGATTCGGTGGGTTGTTGGGACATCTGAGTAAGAGAAGCCAAGTCAACTTCAGGCTCTATAGCTCCAAAAGTTTCTCGGAAGAGCTTTTCCATTGCGGGCCAATCTGCTACTGTTCCTGGGCGGAGCTTAGAAAACCATCTAAAGGCAGCCCCGGAAAGAGAAGTGCCAAATATCCTGCACTTGAGGATGTCATCATTCTGGTACTGGCCGCATTGCACCCTGAACCTGGCCGCATTGCCTATGGAAGCCTCAGCTGTTAAAATATACAACTTCAATGGAAAGCCAGCTCTAGGGGGAACAAGCACCGGCGGGCTCGCGAGATAGGCCTTAATTTTGTCAAAAGCCTCTTAGTGTTTAGGTTCCCACACAAACTCATTATGTCCTTGTAGTCGCAGTAGTGGGGAAAAGGGCTGGATTTTACCTACAGAGTTATTTATAAAACGTCTCAAAAAGTTGATCTTACCCAGCAATGGTTGTAGCTCTTTCTTTGTTCGCGGGGCAGATGCGTTGATGACTACGCTTGCCTTATCCTCAGGGACCTCAATACCCCTTTGATGGACGATGAAGCCCAGAAAATCCCCTGCCTGAACTCCAAAAAAGCATTTGGTGGGGTTCATCTTGAGTTTGTGTAGCCACATGCGCTCGAACACTTTTCTGAGATCCGTGATGTGATCGCCTCGCCTCTTGGACTTGACGACCACGTCATCGATATAAACCTCTAAGATCTTCCCAAGGATGTCGTGGGAGATCAGGTTCATAGCTCTTTGATAGGTTGCCCCTGCATTCTTCAAACCGAAAGGCATGACCACATATTCAAAAACTCCCGCGAACCCTGGGCAATGAAACGTAGTCTTGTGTCTATCTTCCTCCGCGACCGGAATCTGGTGATACCCTGCAGTGCCATCCATGAAGGACAATAATTCATGTCCCGCCACTCCATCTACCAACATATCCGCGATTGGCATAGGGTAGACATCTTTAGGCGTAGCGACATTAAGGTCTCTGTAATCCACGCAGACCCTCATCTTGCCATTTTTCTTGCAGACAGGCACTATGTTGATAGCCACTGATTATATTTGGCTACTCTAATAATGTTGGACTTGTGCATTGTTAATGCTCAAAGTCTGGCAGTAGCCGATCTTTCGTTTAACGCGGGTCCGGTGGGCGGACCTCTACTCTGAGGACTTGATGGTCTTCACTAGCTGTCATACGACAGATAGGGCGTCAGAGGGAGACCGCGGTGGGTGGTCTTCACTTCTCCGATGCCTAAGTCAGTCAATGCATATAGGCAGCATAACAACAAATGAGTAGTAATACATGCGTAATTAATGAGGAGAGAGGAGAGAACCTTTTATAGGTGAGGAGAAGGTTGATCTTCTTCTTGTTTTCGATGTGGGACTGATGTGCTTCGATTCCCAGCATCTGGTGCTTCTGATGCTATCTTGGCGCTGCGCGTGACGGCGCGTCAGCGATGATTTGGGGGCAATCCGGGGCTCAGGCAGTAGCCCGCCTGGCAGTGTTTCCGTAGGTCACTCATTTGGTGGGAGTTGGTACCTCTGGAGGTACGATGAGTGTGGCTCATTATAGCTAATTATGCTTGCAAATGCGCATGTAGGTACAAGTCCCCAAGTCCCCAATCAAGGAGGGCAATCTTGGTTGGGGAGTTGATCGGCGGTGTGAAGCGTTACCTCCGCTAGACTTGCAAAAGCATAATTAGCATCAGTGCGTTATCAACCATGGATTTACTGAGCGAACACTTTATACCCTTTCCGGTGGGCCCCTGATAGGCCCACCAGGGAGTCCCCCACTCCCAAGCCAAGACGGACCTCCGGATGGTCAGCAAATTGTTTGTTGAGGGGGAGCTGCACGGAGCAGAGGGTGTTGGGTAGCGATCCCAATCTTTGGTACCCAAGTGACGGGGGTCAACGTACCTGATCAGGGCCGTCGTAGACTGTTGACAAGTCCCCTTGTCCCGTTGGGACAATCTGACAGTAACGCCGCGTGGCAGTCGTTGTCAGAATGAGGAGTAGCCTCGGGATTCGCCGGTGGCGGATATCCCCCCGCTAATTGTAGCAGGAAGCAACGTCGCATAGACGTGCCTGGCCGTATTTTATTGAGAGGTGTTGCGCTCAGCAAAGTACGTGGTTTGCAAGATGGAAAAGGAGTCCTGCCAGCGATGTTGCGTGTAGCGGAGGTTGCCTTTCTTGCAAGTTGACGAGTGGAAGTTCCGCTAGCAGAGACTTCGTCACTTGGAAGGTGACAAGTGGGAAGTTCCGCTAGCGGGGTTTCGTTCAGCGGAGACTTCGTCACTTGGAAGGTGACAAGTGAGAAGTTCCGCTAGCGTAGTTTCGCTCAGCGGAGACTTCGTCGGAGACTTCGTCACTTGGAAGGTGACAAGTGAGAAGATCCGCTAGCGGGGTTTCGCTAGGCGGGGACTTCCGACGATTGGTGATTTCTTCCCGAGTCGTTTCTTCCATTAGACGCTTTATCTGATGGTGGTCGACACATGGCTAACTTATAGAGGTTTAGCGTGTGGAGGCGTGCCTCCTCAGCCTAGCCGTCTCCTTGCCATTAATGTGAGCAATTATGGATTTTGTAACCGAGGCGACGCCTCGGTTAATCAGGAGAGTAAGTGGAGACGTGGGACACGTGTACGGCTGGTACGTGATGTCGTTTTTCAGTGGACGACTTAGAATTGTTTGACGTTGACATAAAAGGGAGAGAACTTAGCGAGATTTGACATTTTGCTAAAGCTTCAAACAGTACTCGAAGTCTTCAAACTCTATTCGTCTGATATTCGAGAAGAGGGCTACGGCGATTTCGTGGAGTTATCACACCTGGAAGCACGACGATCTCCTGTATAGAAGACAAGCGTTCACGATCTCACCAGAGATTTCATCTTTGAGGTTGGTACCCTGAACCTCATCCCTGCTGTATTGGATATTTGATGTGGCCAGTTTCTGGGTTTTGTATTTTTTTTTTTTTTTTTTTTGTGTTCTGAGGGTGTAAAGTGAGTCTTGGGGATGTGTTATGGTATTTGACAAAGAGTTAGAGCTTAGGGATTTGCTAGATGGTCGAATCTGGGTTGAGTATGTGTTTGTTCTTGTTTTGGCATTTTCTGGGTGACTGTTCTTGATGTTCTTGGGTATAACTGGTATAGGGATAGGCTAGATCTTGTGTGAACTGACTGATTAGGGTTTTAGTATTTGGGATGGCTAACGTCATAGAGATTTCAAGCAGTGAGGACTCCGGGTCTGACGTGTCGTTCAGCGCGGCGGATCGAATTTTTATTGACTTGTTGCGTCCGTCTGCCCGTGCAGGAACCTCACTGCCAGAACCGGTAGAGATCGAGCCGCTACAAACCATACCTTGGGAAGTAACTATGGGCCGTGCTTCTCGTTCAGAGAGTTCTAGGGCGGGAGAGGCTGTCGCTGCCCGAAATAGGTGTGAGGAGCGATTGGCGAGTAATAGTGCTGCCAGCGGCTCCGTGGACGGGGGAGAATTGGATGGGGAGGATACTGAGTTAGCGTGGGTGCTCCGTGACGGCACACCTGTCGACGAAGCGGGAGGACCGATGATCGTTGCTGCCATCAACCGGTTGAAGCGGATATTTCTGTTGCCAGGTGTAGTGAAGTTGCGCCCGCTGACGTCAGATGAAAAGGCTTCGACCCTGACAGCGGGGTATGCCGCTGTGCACGAGGCAATCTTCTGCCAAGGAATGTCGTTTCCGCTGTTATCAAATCTCCAGATTCTGGTATGCGAGTTTGGCGTCGCCTTTGGGCAGATTTGTCCCAACATATGGCGGTTGATAATGGCGTTGAACTCGTTATGGCACTTGTCTGGTTGTGAGGGGCCAACCGTGGCGGAGGTGTTATACTTCTACGAGCTAGTATACGTGAAGCGCCAAGATTGCCGAGGGCAGGTGAACTTGAGTCGCTGCCAGGGGGCGCCCAAGCTTGTTGAGAACATGAAGGATTCTATGTCCTATTGGCGGGGTACCTTCTGTGTTGGTACGGCGGGGTGGGAGTACCAAGCGGGATCCAATAAGGGGGAACTGACGTTCAGGATTAAGTTGGAGTTTCAGCCTATCCGAGGTTGTGTCGGTCTCCGCTGACCAAAGTTGGTGATTTTTATTGTGAGTCCTTATAGTTTGTACTAACGGTTACTTCACTTTTTTTTGTAGCGGGCTTGTGCTATAACCTGACTCGTGAAGAAGAGTGTCACGTGGCACGTATCAGAGGCTGTTGGCGGAATCGCAATCTTCTGGACCTTCGCCTTCTCACTGGGTGGGAGTTGTTGGTTGATCAACAACTGACTCATGCCGTTGGTAAGCAATCTCCGCCACACCGTTCCTTTGAACAGATTGTCTCAGGCTGACTGGTTTGTTGTTTTTTTGTAGAAACTCCGTCGGGTAATAAAGCGAGCCGAGACGCCTTTGCTAAAGCCATGGATCGTGCTGAGATCGACGATTTTTTGGAGAGTATGTACGCCTTCGGGCTGGCGGCTCAGTAGACTGTTGTTGATCCGGCAACACTGGCGCTAAGTCAGTCCGAGGTTCCCGTGGTGCTACCTATGCTGCACCACTCTCATCTTGGTAGTGACGGCTCGCCCGTCATTCAGGCGGGGACTAGTGTGGCTAGTGAGGTTGTGCCACTGAAAGAGAGGGCACCTGCCATTAGGCCCGGGGCATAGAAGGAGAAAACGGTGAGGCTGCCGGAGACCGTCACCATTGCGGGGTTGGAGCCGCCGCCAAGGGGATCGAGGCCTGCTCCCGCTGGAAGCACACGGGTGCTTCAGCGAAAGTGCCGTCAAAATGACTCTGGCGGGGAAGAGGAGGATGATGTGGAAACCGTTAGAGCCCGCCAGCAGAAGAGGGCAGGACAGGCTCCGCTCAAGGCTCCCATGGACGTGGAGGGAGAAGTGCCCGCGAGCGACCTAGACTCTTTCGCTGCATACACCGAGTTCTTGAATGACGGTGAGCAGGAATTTCTTTACCACCTCTAAGGGCGGTTTGGGTTCTGCGGCCTGGAGGGGATTGTACGCTCAACCGCCGTTGACCAATCGCCCTACAGCACGGCCTTTGTGCATCTCTCTGTTGGCCTGCACGATATGTTCCTGGCAGCGTCGAAACAGCCTCGGGTGGAGCGGGAGCTCAGGGAGGAGGTGACGGGTCTGCAGAGGGAGCTAGGGGAGGCCCAGGAGAAGCTGGCGAACGTGGAGCGGCGCCTGACCAAGGCTGACTGTGATGCAAAGGATGCCTGTGGCAAGTTGGCCGTTGCCATTGAGCGGGACCTGGAGCGGAATAATCAAGTCTCCAAGCTGGAGCAAGATTTGTCTCTGCTGCAAGATCGGGTGGCCGCCAAGGATAAGAAGGTTGAGATCCTTCAGCGGGAGTCTGCCGTCATACTGGCTGAGGTTAAGAGGTTGGAGGGTAAAGTCGCTCGCTTGGGAGCTGAGGGAAGTCGTGCTGCAGCCGCGCGCTATGGAGGCATTCAAGCAGTCGGCGAAATATAAGAAGGTGCTGACTGAGGCGGCGAAGGTTGGTGCCCTTGTCAATGTGGAGATGTTGAAGCAGAAAGACGCCATTGATTGGGCTAAGGCAACCATGCCCGTCGTGCCGCCAGCTAAGGATGTTCCACCGGCGAAGGGTACGACCCCTACTCAGGTTAACAGTGCTTGCTCGGGTAGTGGGGAAAGTGGCGCATGCCCGGCGGATAACTCCCAGCGGACTCCTCCCCCTACGCAGTCAGAGGTGTCCCGTGCTGGGTTCTTGGCGGTCCATACTTGGGCAAATGATACAATAGAGACTCCAAGTCCCACTGCCCGAGGGTCTGACCAAACAAGCCGCCTACATCCGTTGCCGCATGCCAAAGTTGGAGATGCTGATGGCAGCCGAGCCAACTCTTGAAAGATGAAGTTTTTGTTTTTGGTTTTTTTTTTGTAGCAGTTGAGGCGTAATTTTTTTATGTAAAGAACTATTTTGGGTGGGGAGTCCTAACCCTACATATATGAAATTTCAAAATTTGGTGTTTGTCATGATATGTTTGTACCGCTAGAGTTTTGACTAAGAGTTGCTTTTGCCAATCAATGCAACATTAAAGGATTAAGATTGGTCCAAGTGCACAATGTAGCGGACGTTGTCCGCTGACCATTGCTAGCGTTGCCAGTTGCCCCCGGTGCTAGACTTGGTAACAATGGTTTGAATAATTCCTCGTTTCATTGATAGGTGACTAATCAGCGTTTACAAAAGCGCGGTAGTACCCGTTGGGTAGCTTCCCTTAGCTAAATATTGAACAAAAATTTAGCTAAGTCAAGATGCTCTTGGGTAGCAGCATGACTACTTGTAGTAATACCGAAGGTGTTCGGTATTCCAAGGGTGGGTCGTTGTGACGCCATCCTTGTCCATCAAGTAGAAGGTGCCTGGGCTAACGACTTCTATAATTTTGTATGGACCTTCCCAAGTTGGGCGGAGTTTTGTTGGCGGTGGAATGACTTCCTTCATTACCCAGTCCCCCAGTTGGAGGTTCCGGGCTTTGACCCTGGCGTTGTAGAAATGCGATACCCGCTGCTTGTTTTGCAGGTTGTGCAGATGGGCTTGTGTCGTTTTTCCTCTAGGAGGTCCTTGTCGAGGTTGACGTTGTCGCTGTTGGTATTTGGGCAGTAGCCTTCGACCCTAGCGGTAGGTTGATTTACCTCGATAGGCAGGACGATCTCAGTTCCGAACATCATACAGAAAGGAGTTTCACCAGTGGTAGAAATTGGGGTCGTCCTGATGGCCCATAGAACTTCCGGGAGCTTCTCCGCCCATAAACCCTTGGCTTTGTCGAGTTTCTTTTTTAGCAGCTTCTTGATTATCTTATTTGTTGCTTCAAACTGGTCATCGGTTTGGGGGTGAGCGACAGATGCTAAACTCATCTTGGTACCCAGGTTGGCGGTGAAAGAGATGAGTTCCTTGTTATTGAACTGTGTGCCATTGTCTGTGATGATTGTATGTGGGACACCATAGCGGCAGTAGATGTTCTTCCAAAGGAAATGAATTACCTTGGCGGTAGTTATTGTCGTCAGGGACTCCGCCTTTATCCACTTGCTGTTGTAGTCAATAGCAACAATGATGTATTTGAACTGGCCTTTGGCGGTTTGGAATTTTCCCATCAAGTCCAGGCCCTACGTTGAGTGAATCCATGTACCGATGATGACCGACAGTGGTTTCGCCGGTGCATGTGGGAGATCAGCATATTGTTGGCATTTGTGACAAGATCTCGATACCCTCCGGGCGTCATCACCGAGTGTAGGCCAAAAGTAGCCTTGTCGCATTGTGCGATTAGCCAAGGACCTGGCGCCCGAGTGGTTTCCACATTCTCCGCCATGTATCGTCGCTAGCACCACCTTTCCCTCCTCTGGGGTTAGACAGCGAAGGTTAGGGTGAGTGAATCCCTGGCGGTAAAGTTTGCCGTTCTGGACGTTGTAGCGGGTTACTCTTCACTTGAGCTGTCGCGTCTTGACTTTGTCCTTTGGCAATGTCCCGTTGCGCTTGTACTCAATAATCTCATCAATCCAGCTAGGATTGACATCAATGTTGAAGATCTCCGCCAGGGTTTTTGTGATACTTGGCTTGTCGAGACACTCTACTCTAGTGTCCGCTGGACTTTGATGTGGCTGGGCGGTTGCCAGTCTTGCTAGTGAATCAGCCTTGGCGTTCTTTTCCCTGGGGATTAGTGTGATGGTGTGAAATTTGAATTTGTTGAGTAGTGTCTTGATGTACCCTAAGTATGCCGCTAACTGTTGGTCCTTGGCCTAAAAGCTGTCGTTGACCTGGTTAATGACTAACTAAGAGTCGCTGAAAATGTTGACACTATCAGCCCCTGAATCGATGGCGAGGAGTAGGCCGGCAATGAGTGCTTCATACTCCGCCATATTGTTTGAGGCTTTGAAGTTGAATTTCAATGCGTATTCCACTCTCAGCCCCCCTGGTCCTGTTAAGATGACTCCGGCGCCGCTGGCTTTGGCGCTAGCAGAGCCGTCCACATGCAAGTTCTAGTCTGACCACTGGGGAGCTGGCTCTTCAGCGGTCACCATTTCCGTTCCGGGCTCTACTTCGATTTTGGATCCAAGCTGATGCTCGGTGAGTTCAGCAATGAAGTTTGTCACCGCCTGGCCCTTCATGGCGGTTCTTGGTTTGTAATCAATGTCAAACTCGCTGAGCTCAATGGCCCACTTGCTGAGGCGTCCCGAACGTTCAAGGTTCTGCAATACTTGTCTCAACGGTTGATTGGTTAACACATGGATTGTGTGGGCTTGGAAATACTGGTGGAGGTGTCTAGCGGCAACGATGAGTGCGAGAGCAAGTTGCTCCAAGGGAGGATACCATGTCTCCGCTCTGTTCATGCCTCTGCCGGCATAGAACACTGGGAGCTCATCCTGGTTCTCCCGCCGGATGATGGCGCAGCTCACCGCTGATTGTGATACCGCTAGGTATATGTATAGTGTTTCTCCTTGCATAGGGATGGAAAGGAGTGGAACTGCCGCAAGGTACTCTTTCAAGCCTTGGAACGCCACCTGGCACTCTGGGTTCTAGTTGATGACTTTCTTGTGAGTCGTTTTAAGGACTTTGAAAAATGGGACGCACCTGTCAGTGAGTCTGGAGATGAATCGAGACAGGGCGGTTAGCTTGCCCTGGAGGCTTTGGACGTGCACCTTCCATTCTGGGTCCTTCAAGTCGAGGATGGCTTGCACCTTGTCAGGGTTGGCTTCGATGCCTCGTTCACTGATGATATAACCCAGAAATTAGCTGGTGGTGATGCCAAAGAAACACTTTTCTGGGTTGAGGCGCATACCATAGGCCAAAAGGATGGTTACTATGATTTTGAGGTTTGCCACATGTCCGCTGGCCTTTATTATTTTGACCAACACGTAGACCTCGATTATCTTGTCCAGATGTTCCGCGAACATGGTGTTCATCAGTCGCTGATAAGTTGCGCCTACGTTCTTCACACCGAAAGGCATAACATTGTAGCAATATAGGCCTTTGTCGGTGGTGAAGGCTGTGCATTCCTGGTCGCCGGGATGCATCTTGATTTGATTATAGCCAGAGAAAGCGTCCATCATGCTGAGGAGCTCATGTCCGGCGGTTGCATCAACCAGTTGATCAATGTGGGGTAGTGGGAAACTATCTTTTGGGCATGCCTTGTTAAGATTTTTGAAGTAGAGACACATCCGCCACATGTCGCTAGGCTTTTTGACCATACCCAGGTTGGAAATCCACTGGGGATAGATGACTTGGCGGATGAACCCAATGCCCTGGAGCTTGGCAACTTCTTCTCTTATTGCAAGATATTTCTCTTCGTCGAAGGCTCTCTGCTTTTGTTTGATAGGATAGAAGGATGGTTTGATGCTCAACTTGTGCATGATGATTTCAAGGGAGATACCTGGCATGTCTGTATATGACCAGGCAAAGACCGCAGCGTTGTCACGTAGGAACCGAGTGAGTTCCGCAGCCACCTCTAGGTCTAATTGAGCGCCTATGCGGACTGTCCGCTCAGGGTGCTCGTCAGAGATGCTGACAACCTTTAATGACGTTTCTGGATTGACTGGCTCCTTCTTGACATACTTGTTCTCTTCATCCCTAGGATCCTCAAAGATATTTGGTGGCGGTGCCTGACTGCCCACCGCTAGGATCTCATGGCGGCGGGTTGATCGTGCTATAATAGTTGAATAACATTCTCGTGCCAAATGCTGACTTCCCTTGACACAGCCTGTGCCATTGGGTGTGGGGAACTTCGTGAGAAGCATGTATCCGGCGATGATGCACTTGCGCTTGTTGAGTGCTGGCCGGCCAATGATGGCATTATATGAGCTGAAACAATCGACAATTATGAACTCTGTATGTACCTCCACCATACATGGACTAGCGCCGATAACTAGCCGCATATAGTCATAACCCAGCGGTTGTGTGAAGTCACCGGAGAAGCTAAGCAGTGGCTCATGATCTTGGAGTAGTTTTCTGTTCCGCTTAAGGTTGCTGTAACAACCGCTGAATATGACATTTACAGCGGACCCGCTATCCACCAGGATTCTTCCTATTGACCATTTGTCTAGAATGGCGTCGATCAAGAATGGGTCGTCATATGTATTCCGTGTTCCTCCTCCTCTGAGAAGGTAATGGGCTCCCAACCTAACTTTGGGTGTTTGGCGGATCTTTCGTAGCGGATGTTGCAGACTTCCTTTGGGTGATTAGCTCTTGCATAACACTTTCTTGCCTTGTGAGACATGTTGGTGATTGGAGCACCGCCGTCGATGGTGTTGATGCGGTCCAAGGGCTCAATGTTGGCGATCACAGGTGGCGGGTGGCGCACCTTGAATTGTTCTATCTTGCCATCACGGTACAAGGTCTCAATGGCCGTTTTGAGAGAATTGCAGCTGTTGGTATTGTGACCGCTGTCCTCGTGGTACTTGCACCACTTGCTGGTGTTTCTTGGTTTGCCCGTTTTTGGGTATCTTCCTGATGGTGGTGGTGGGATCTGATCCTTGCACTGATTGTATATCTCTTCATACGAGGTTATGAGGACTGTAAATACTGCATACCGCTGAGAGGACTCCGTTTGTTTGTTGTGGTTGTCCCCCTGGGATGGGCGGTTTCCCTTGTAGTGTTGGTCCTTCTGCCGCTTGTTCTGGTAATGGCCCTATTGCCACTCCCTCTTCTCGTCAGTTGGCGGTGCGGCAGGAGTTTTGCTAGTGGTCTCATGATGACTGGAGGAGGGTTGTGTGGATTTTGTTAGTGTTGCTGGTGGCGGTGGGGTTTCTCTATATGTGATGAATTCTGCTTGGGCATGAATGACCGCTTCACTCATTAGGTGGCCGTACACCGCATTTGGATGATTGTAGTTGAGGTGATAGAGGAATGGCCCCTTGAGGAGTTCCTGCTTGAAAGCCGCTGAAGCCATTGTTTTATCAAGATCGCGGCACTGAGATGCTGCCGCCCACCACCTTGTGACGAATGCCTTTAGTGTTTCCTCCGTATCCTGCTTGACATTGAATAGCTGGCTTGTATTGTGGTGTCCGGCGGACAGTAGGATGAACCGAGAAAGGAAAGCATGTGATAACGCCTGTAATGAGTCAATGGATCCCGGCGGGCACTCGAAGAACCAGTTCATTGCCTCATTGTCTAGCGTTTCGCTGAACAAGTGGCATAGGGTGGAGTCATCGAATCCCTTGTTGTTGGTGACCTTCTTGAAGGTGTCCATATGGACGAAGGGATCAGTCTTACCGCTGTAATGTGACATTTTTGGAGTCTTTGCTTACGCCCGCCTGACAGCTTGTAGGATCGCAGCGGTGAATAGTCCTGGCCTAGATCTCTGAAAAGCGGATTTGAAATTGGCGCTGGGGCGCCTGATTCCCCCCAGATTAGCCTTTGTTCCAACTGCTGCATCCTTTCCAGTGTTTGAGCGGTTGCCTCGCCAGCGGGGCCTGACCGAGCTTTCCGCTGGACTGATCCTTGCCTGGGGGCAGGTAGGTTTCCCTCGATTCTTGTCCTGGCCCTCGAGCAGTGGGTGTGCAGCGATGATTCTGCCTCCTACTCCAACATTAGCTGGGGCACGAGTCGTGGCCCTATTCCCAATAGCTCTGGTGGGTTCAGCGGGGCCTGCATATGCACGACTGGTGTTGGTACCAATGCGCCGATTCTAGGCCAGTTGTGCCTGGTGCTCCGTGATTGTTCGCTCCGTGCCGGGTTGGCAGTTGCTTCCAGCGTTCTTTTTAGTTCATCAAAACATGACACCAGTGTGGCCACTTGCTTTTGGGCCTCGGCTTTTTCTTTGCGCTCTTGTTCACGCTCTCTGTTTGGCTTGTGAAGATCCGCCAGTGCTAGCTCATATAGAGACGTGAGGTCTTGGCCTGGTGGGCGGCTGCTTCTTGGGTTTGTCTCACCGCCGGGGTTTACTGGGGTGCTGAATAGTGCGTGATTGATGCTTAACGCTGGGTTGGTGGGTTGGGGAATGGCGGACTGGTCTGCCTGCACTTCAGCGTTTCCCCCACTACCGTTAGTCATGGTGATTGTGGTGGGATGGCCTTTTGTTCAAGGGTTCCCACAGACGGCGCCAATGTTAATGCTCAAAGTCTGGCGGTAGCCGATCTTTCGTTCAACGCAGGTCCCGTGGGCGGACCTCTACTCTGAGGACTTGATGGTCTTCTCTAGCTGTCATACGAGAGACAGGGCGTCAGAAGGAGACCGCGGTGGGCGGTCTTCACTTCTCCGATGCCTAAGTCAGTCAATGCATATAGGCAACATAACAACAAATGAGTAGTAATACATGCGTAATTAATGGGGAGAGAGGAGAGAACCTTTTATAGGTAAGGAGAAGGTTGATCTTCTTCTTGTTTTCGATGTGGGACTGATGTGCTTCGATTCCCAGCGTCTAGTGCTTCTGATGTTATCTTGGCGCTGCGCGTGACGGCACGTCAGCGGTGATCTAGGGGCGATCCGGGGCTCAGGCGGTAGCCCGCCTGGCAGTGTTTCCGTAGGTCACTCCTTTGGTGGGAGTTGGTACCTCTGGCGGTACGATGAGCGTGGCTCATTATACCTAATTATGCTTGCAAATGTGCATGTAGGTACATGCATCTTTTCAACCTCTTCTTTGACTAGGACTTGGGTCTCCGAATTCATTCTTCGCGGCTCTTGCTTCACAGGCCTCTTGTCAGGGAGTGTTGGCAGCTGATGGCATACCAAGTCCGGTGATAGACCGGGCATGTCTTCATATTTCTCCGCGAAGCAGTCTTTAAATTTCAGTAATAAGTCAATAAGCCTCTGTTTCTCGCTAGGCTCTAAATAAGTGCTGATAGCCACTACCATAGGCTCATCTGCTATTGCAAGATTGACCTTCTCGGTAGGGTCCCTGACTTTTGGAGGGGTATCATCCAACGCTGCTGGAGCCAGCTGAATCTCTTCTTCTTCTTCCTGTTCTTGGTCAGAGAACTCCTCGTTGACAATTTGTAAGGTCGCAACCCGATCATAGGCCTCTTTTTCCACCAGGTACGAGGATAGTCTTTCGTACAGCGAGTGGAAGGCCTTTATCCCTTCCTCTGGAAGGTCATAATCTATTAATCGTTTAAGGGTTTGGGCACAACGTGGCCAGGCCTTTCCAAGCCTTCCTTTACGAGCGTTAGCCCCCACTGTGCCAATTCAAAGGCCGTCACCCCTGCGGGGCGACCTTTATCATCGATGCCACTAACCTGCAATTGAGTGATTGGCTCCAAGTAGTACCTGGCATCTACATAGTTTGCGAAAACTGGGAATGGACAAGGATCCGCTTGAATTACCTCAGCTTTATCTGTTACCCTGTTCCACATTTTCAGTTCCTGGTGGAGAGTTGACGGAACACAATATCTCCGGTGAATCCAGTCGCGCCCTAGGATGGAGCTATAGGCCGCGTAACAGTCCGTCACGAACAAAGCATAGACTCCCTCTACTGGTCCTACCTTGATACGTAGAAACAATAAGCCCAAGGTTTTTGTGACTGTCCCCGCGAAGTTCTTCAGCATGAGGGATGTAGAATGGATCTTCTCTTTTTTATCCCAGGTAAATGCATGGTTCTTGTGGTGATAACATTGACAACGACCCCTTTGTCAACCATGATCTTGCTGACCTTAGTGCCAACAATTTCCACCGTTATATATAAAGGTCGCATGTGCTGGACCATCGCGGGTGTTGGTCTTGTGAAGCTCATAAAGAAGCCTTTACCATCAGCATCTTCAGTCTCAAGAACCACTGCCTCTGCCAAAGGTGTTGTTGCAGCCGATGTAATCTGCAGAGGCTGATTGATACCTTCTACACTCTCCACGCACTCCTGCGTGGTGATTAGCAGAGCAAATCTCGCGGGAAGTACATAGACCATATTGGAGGAAGTATCAACCGCCTCAGCTTCGTCTATGTCATCCTTTAGATTGAGCTTGGGTTCCCCAACCGGGATGTCGGTGTTGAATTGCTTAGACAATCGATCTACTAATGATTCTTCGGTAAGGCCCCTCACCTCACACTGTTTTTGTTCCTACAACATATCCATCTGCAACGGTGAGTCTGATCTTTGTTCCCCTGCAAGTATCTCCTTTCGGGGCGCGACCACCAGACTTTGGACTTTTTTAGGTCTCCACTGTAAAGCCTCTGCAGCATTGTCTTTGCCCCCCAATCTCTCAAAAACTGAGGATTTGGCTTCTGGTTCCTCGCGCAACAACCTGCGCTTGACATGTGGCCGCCTAGTTGGCGAATTTTCCTTCAGAGCTGGCGGAAGGGTCCTTTCTTTTGTAATCCAGCAAAAAACACTAGGTTTAGAGGCCACTGATTCTGAGCGCGTGTGTTTCTGAAAGCTACGGGGAGCCACCAATGGCTTAGCGGCTAGAGCCTCCATCTCCTTTTGATATTACTCAGGAGATTTGACCAGTTGGGATGGTTTGATCAGGCCTGGTCCAGAGCCTCTAATGTCCGCTTGGCTTCTCCAAACCTGCGCTGCAACTTTCTTTTCTTGGAAGGGCTGATCTCCACTGCTTTCCCCTTCTCTCTGGTGTACCATTGGCCTTCCTTGATGGTGAACGTTGAAGATGGTGGAATGTAGGGCTTGGTCAAGATATCTTTGTGCTCACTCTTAGCCATTCCTTCTTGTCTCTGATCGGCCGCGGCCGCTTTCAATTTCTTGACAAGTGGGAATCTTTTGGGGATGGTGGTGACTTTACCTTATCTCTGGCTTTTGGGCTAGAAGGCTGATAATTTCGTGATGGCGAAGCCCATTTAATTGGCGGGAGAGAGCCAAAGCGGAACGTTTGCTCGACTTCTTCATACGACACTTGGATGCCACATTGTTCTTTGCATCGCGAGCAGAGGACCATTGGTGAGGCTTCGGTGATGGGCTTAGCTCTCCTCTTTACATGAGTTTCTTCAACCTCAGCCCTCTCTTTTTTCCCCGTTGTAGTCAAATCCAAGGTCGGTCTCCTCTGGTTCTTCTTGGGCCAGTTCACGTCAACCATACTGACCCCGGTGTCAGGGAAAGGGTTCAGGTCCACAAGCGCTGCCGCGGTTGCCGAAGGTTCCACCTGCAAACTACCATTATTGAGCCATACTTGAATCTAATCCTTTAGCTTCACACAATCAGCTGTGTTATGGTTCCACAAGTTGTGGAATTTACAGTACTTCTTTCCTTTCAGCTGATCCGGTCGAGGGAAAGGGCCAAAGTCTGTATTCACCATCTTCGCGGCGATCATCTCATCTAAAATCTCATGTACCTTATTGGCATCATATGTATATGTCGCGAACTCAGGTTTGGTAAAAGCCACAGACTTGAGTTTGACAGGTTCCTTAGATATCTTTAACTGCTTGAGGGCTGAGTTCTTCCTACCTGTTAGCTCCAACGCGGAGACGTCAATCTCCTCTTCTTCAGTTTCATCCTCACCCTGAAAAACCTCTTCCCCTTGTTGGTGGTAGTAAGGATCATAGGTGGGCTGTAAGTACCCTAAAGCTGCCACTATGCGATGCTTCCTTGGCACATATGTTCCCTTGGATGCATTTTTCCTAGCATCAGTCTCCCTGAGGAGATGCTCAAAGCTACCCACCTCTGTGATCAGTTCTCCAATGACTGGATCATGCTGCCATGCTGCTTCTTTCGCTGGCGTGGTTCCAAACCCTTGATCGCTAGCTTGATTAATTCTTTTTCAGGTAAGATCATACTCAATTTGCCTTTCTGGATCTGAAAGCGTTGCAGATAGGCTATAGCAGATTTGGTGGGTTGTTGGGACATCTAAGTAAGAGAATCTAAGTCGATTTCAGGCTCTATAGCTCCAAAAGTTTCTCGGAAGAGCTTTTCCATTGCTAGCCAATCTGCTACTGTTCCCAGGCGGAGCTTAGAAAACCATCTGAAGGCAGCCCCGGAAAGAGAAGTGCTAAATATCCTGCACTTGAGGATGTCATCATTCTGGTACTGGCCGCATTGCACCCTGAACCTGGCCAGATGAGTGGCAGCGTTTTCAGTGTCTTCTCCTGAAAATTGGGCTCGCTACCCAACACCCTCTGCTCCGTGCAGCTCTCCCTCAACAAAAAATTTATCGACCATCTGGAGGTCTAGCTTAGCCGGGGAGTGGGGGGCTTAGCAGGGGCCCACCCGAAAGGGTATAAAGTGTTCGCTCAGTAAATCCATGGTTGACAACGCACTGACGCTAATTATGCTGTTGCAAGTCTAGCGGAAGGTAACGCTTCAAACCGCTGAGCAACTCCCCAACCAAGATTGCCCTCCTTGACTGGGGACTTGGGGGACTTGTACATACATGTGTATTTGCAAGCATAATTAGCTATAATGAGCTACGATCATGGTACTGCCAGAGGTACTGATTCCCACCAAAGGAGTAGCGTACGGATACACAGCCAGGCGAGCTACCGCCTGAGCCTCGGATTGCCCCCAGATCACCACCGACGCGCCGCCACGCTCCGTGCCAAGATAGCATCAGAAGCTCCTGACGTTGGGAACTGAAGCACATCAGTCCCACATCGAAAACAAGGAGAAGACCAGCCTTCTCCTCACCTACAAAAGTTTCTCTCCTCTCTCCTCATTAATTACGCATTTACTACTCATTTATTGTTATGCTGTCTATATGCATCGACTGACTTAGGCATCGGAGAAGTGAAGACCACCAAACGCAGTCTCCCTCTGACTCCCTGTCTTTCATTTGACAGCTAGTGAAGATCACCAAGTCCACAGAGTAGCGGTCCGCCCACTGGACCCGCGTTAAACGAAGGTTCGGCTATCGCTGGACTTTGAGCTTTAACATTGGCGCCGTCTGTGGGAATCCTTGAGTAAAAGGTCATCCCACCACAATTACCATGACTAACTGTAGCGAGGGAAACGCTGAAGAGCAGGCAGACCAATCCGACATTCCCCAACCCACCAACCCAGCGGCAGGCATTAACCGCGCACTATTCAAACCAGTCAACCCCGGCGGTGAGGCAAATCCAAGTAGCAGCCGCCCACCAAACCAAGATCTCATCGCTCTGTATGAGCTGGCATTGGCAGACCTTCACAAGGCAAACAGAGAGGGTGAAGAGGAGCGTAGAGAGAAGGCCGAGGCCAAAAAACAAGTGGCTAAGCTGATGTCACATTTTGATGAACTAAAGAGGATGCTGGAGGCAAATACCAACCCAGCGCAGAGCGAGCAATCACGAAGCACCGGGCGTAGCCGGCCCAACACTGGCACGTTCATACCAGGACCAATCATACAGATGCAGGTACCGCTGAACCCAAGTGAACTATTGGGGATGGGACCACTACCCGTATCCCAACTAATATTGGAGCAGGAGGCGGAATCACTGCCTCGCACCAATCGCTCGGAAGCTAGGGCAAGGACTGAGGGCAATCCGCCTACCCCAAGGCGCAGGCAAGTTCAGTGGAGTATCCAGCCAGGTCCCGCCAGCAACGAAACAGCCCAAATACTGGAAAGGATGCAACAATTGGAGCAGAGATTAATCAGGGCGGAGTCGGGCCAGACCAGGACCATTCACCGCTACGATTCTGCAGGCTATCAGACCAGCGTACACAAAAACCCCAAAGATGTCACATTACAGCGGCATGTCTGACCCCTTCGTCCATATGGACACCTTCAAGAAGGTCACCAACAACAAGGGATTTGACGACGCCACCCTGTGCCACTTATTCAGCGAAACGTTGGATTGTGAGGCAATGAACTGGTTCTTTGAGTGTCCACCGGGATCCATTGACTCATTCCACGCACTATCACACGCCTTCCTCTCTCGGTTCATCTTATTGTCCCCCGGAAATCACAACACAAGTCAGTTGTTCAGTGTCAAGCAAGGGGCAGACGAATCACTGAAGGCATTCGTCATAAGATGGCGGATGACAGCATCTCAGTGCCGTGATCTAGACAAAACAATGGCATCGGCAGCTTTCAAGCAGGGACTCCTCAAGGGGTCATTCCTCTATCACCTCAACTACAATCATCCAAATGTGGTATATGACCACGTCATGAGTCAAGCAGTCATTCATGCCCAAGCAGAATTCATCAAATATGGAGAAACCCCACCGCCACCAGCAACACCAACAAAGTCAACACAACCCTCCTCCAGTCATCAGGAGACCGCTAGCAAGACCCCTGCGGCACCACTAACTGACAAGAAGAGGGAGTGGCAACAGGGCCACTACCAGAACAAGTGGCAGAAGGACCAACACTACAACAAGGGCAACCGCCCATCCCATGGGGATAACCGCAACAAACAAATGGAATCCTCTCAGTGGTATGTAGTGTTTACAGTACTCATAGCCTCGTATGAGGAAATATACAATCAGTGCAAGGATCAGATCCCACCGCCACCCCCAGGAAGATACCCAAAAACAGGAAAACCAAGAAACACCGGCAGGTGGTGTAAATACCACTAGGACAGCGGTCACAATACCAACAGCTGCAATGCTCTCAAAACGGCCATTGAGAGATTGTACCATGACAGCAAGATAGAGAAATTCAAGGTGCGCCAACCACCACCTGTGATCTCCAACATTGAGCCCTTGGGTCGCATCAACACCATCGACGACGGTGCTCCAATCACCAACATGTCTCACAGGGCAAGGAAGCACTATGCACGCGCTAATCACGCAAAAGAAGTCTGCAACATCCGCTACGAGAGATCCCCCAAACTCCCAAAGTCTGGTTGGGAGCCCATTACCTTCTCAAAGGAGGAGAAACGCGGAGTGCATCTACCCCATGACGACCCATTCTTGGTCGACGCCATTCTCGACAAATGGTCAGTGGGGAGAATCCTGGTGGATAGCGGGTCCACTGTCAACGTCATATTCAGCGGTTGCAACAGCCACCTCAAACGGAACAGGAAGTTACTCCAGGATCATGAGCCCATTGCTCAGCTTCTCTTGTCACGTCACGCAACCGCTGGGTTCTGACTACATGCGGTTGACTATTGGTACTAGCCCGTGCATGGCGGAGATACATACAGAGTTCATAGTCGTCGATTGTTTTAGCTCGTATAACGCCATCATTGGCCTACCGGCACTCAACAAGCTCAAATGCATCATCGCCGGGTACATGCTTCTCATGAAGTTCCCCACACCCAATGGCACAGGCTGTGTGAGGGGAAGTCAGCAATTGGCACAAGAATGCTATTCAATGACTATAGCACGGTTAATGCGCCGCCATGAAATCCTGACGGTGGGAAACCAGGAACTGCCACCAAATATCTTCGAGGACCCTAGGGATGATGAGAAGAAGTATGTAAAGAAGGAGCTAGTCAACCCAGAAACGTCGTTGAAGGTTGTTTGCATCTCGGACGAGCACCCTAAGTGGATAGTCCGCATAGGAGCCCAATTAGACCCAGAGGTAACGGCGGAACTCACTCAATTTCTACGTGACAACGCTGCCGTCTTTGCATGGTCATATACAAACATGCCAGGTATCTCCCCTAAAATCATCACGCACAAGTTGAGCATCAAACCATCCTTCTATCCTATCAAACAGAAGCAGAGGGCCTTTGATGAAGAAAAGTACCGTGCAATAGGATTGGAGGCTGCCAAGCTCCAGGGCATTAGGTTCATCCGCCAAGTCATCTATCCCCAGTGGATTTCCAACTTGATTATGGTAAAAAAGCCCAGCAAAAAGTGGCGGATGTGTGTCAACTTCAAAAATCTTAACAAGGCATGCCCAAAGGATAGTTTCCCACTACCCCACATTGATCAACTGGTTGATGCAACCGCCAGACATGAGCTCCTTAGCATGATGGATGCTTTCTCCGGCTATAATCAGATCAAGATGCATCCCGACGACCGGGAATGCACCACTTTCACCATCGACAGGGGCCTATATTGCTATAATGTTATGCCTTTTGGTCTGAAGAATGCCGGTGCAACTTATCAGTGACTGATGAATGACATGTTCGGGGAGCATCTCAGAAAGATAATCGAGGTCTACGTGGACGACATGTTGGTCAAGAGCATAAAAGCCAGCGGACATGTGGAAAACCTCATAATCATAGTAACCATTCTCTTGGCCTATGGCATGCGCCTCAACCCAGAAAAATGTTTCTTTGGCGTCACCTCCAGCAAGTTTCTAGGTTATATCGTCAGCGAACGAGGCATCGAGGCTAACCCGGACAAGGTACAAGCCATCCTCGACATGAAGGACCCTGAGTGGAAGATACACGTCCAGAGCCTCCAGGGCAAGTTAACCGCCCTTTCTCGATTCATCTCCAGACTCACTGATAAGTGTGCCCCATCTTCCAAAGTCCTCAAAAAGACTCACAAGAAGGTCATCAACTGGAACCCAGAGTGTCAGGCGGCGTTCCAGGGCTTGAAAGAATACCTAGCACCAGTCCCACTCCTTTCCATTCTTGTGCAAGGAGAGACACTGTACATATACCTAGCGGTATCAGTGTCAGCGGTAAGCTGCGCCATTGTCAGGTGTGAAGGCCAGGAGGAACTCCCAGTGTTCTACGCTGGCAGGGGCATGAACGGAGCAGAAACAAGATACCCTCCCTTAGAGCAACTCGCTCTCTCACTCATCGTTGTCGCCAGACGCCTCCGCTAGTACTTTCAGGCCCACACAATCCATGTATTAACCAATCAACCACTGAGACAAGTAATGCGCCCACACTTAGGGCCCCTCAGCAAGTGGGCCATTGAGCTCAGCGAGTTCGACATTGATTACAAATCAAGAACCGCCATGAAGGGCCAGGCGGTGGCAGACTTCATTGCTGAACTCACCAAGTGTCAACTCGATCCCAGCAGGGAGACAGAACCCGGAACGGAAATGATAACCGCTGAAGAGCCGGCTCCCCAGCAGTCAGACTGGAACCTGCATGTGGACGGCTCCGCTAGCGCCAAGGCTAGCGGCGACGGAGTCATCTTAACAAGACCGGGGGGGCTGAACGAGGAATACTAGTTGAAATTCAACTTCAAAGCTTCAAACAACATGGCCGAATACGAAGCACTCATTGTCGGCCTACTCCTCGCCATCGACTCGAGGGCTGACAGCGTTAACATCTTCAGCGACTCTCAATTAGTATTTAACCAGGTCAACGACAGCTTCCAAGCCAAGGACCAACAGTTAGCGGCATACTTGGGATACGTCAAGACACTGCTCAAAAAATTCAAATTTCACACTATCACACAGATCCCCAGGGAAAAGAACGCCAAGGGTGATTCACTAGCGAGATTGGCAACCACTCAGCCACATTAAAGTGCAGGGGACATAAGAGTGGAGTGTCTTGACAGACCAAGCATTTCAAAAACCCTGGCGGAGATCTTCAACATTGAAGTCAATCCCAGCTGGATGGACGAGATTATCGAGTACAAGCACAATGGGACATTGCCAGAGGACAAAGTCAAAGCGCGACGGCTCAAGCGGAGAGCAACCAGCTACAACATCCAGAATGGCAAGCTTTACCGCCAGGGATTCACCCACCCCAACCTCCGTTGTTTAACCCCAGAAGAGGGAAAGGTCGTGCTGGCAATGATATATGGCGGAGAATACGGAAACCACTCGGGCGCCAGATCCATGGCCAATCGCACAATGCGACAAGGCTACTTTTGGCCTACACTCGGTGATGACACCCGGCTGATATCGAGATCTTGCCACAAATGCCAACAATATGCTGATCTCCCACATGCACCGGCGGAACCACTGTCAGTCATCATCGGTCCATGGGTTCACTCAACGTGGGGCCTGGACTTGATGGGAAAATTCCAAACCACCAAAGGCCAGTTCAAGTATATCACTGTTGCTATCGACTGCAACAACAAGTGGATAGAGGCAGAGCCACTGACGGCGATAACTACCGCCAAGGTAATTCACTTCCTCTGGAAGAACATCTACTGATACGTGCAAAAGCATTTGCCAATTTAAACCCTGAAAATGTCGAGCGTTAGTATAGAATAAGCAGGGATCGTTCAAAACCGGGGATTGAGGGTGCTAACATGTGAGAAACAAATTAAAAGAAAGAATATACAAATTCACACGAGAATTATAAGTATATATAAACATACATGTCGAAATTTACAAGAAAATTTAAGTTAGAATTAGATTAGGAATCATACTCCTGAAAGGATACATTTTACAAGTTATAGTCAAATTAGAAATCCATATACAACACAAATACAAACAACAAATCCAAGTTAAACTCTAACTACACAAATCCATGTATAACACAAACACATATTACTATTCACGAAAACACTATTCACGGAATTAAAATATATTTCCAGATTATTTGTAAGTTATTTACGATTTACATGCATACTAAATCCTAAAACTGATTTACACATATACAAGAACAAGTAAACATAAAGATGGGGGAGTTTTGAAGATCGAACTATAAAAATTTCAGAAAACAATAAAAGAATAAAAATGTTTTCTATACAAAGGTGGGAAAAGAAGAATTTTTGGAAAACAATTCATCAAGAACAATTCAAGCTCAATTCATT
>LYNE01001522.1:0-10325 GCA_001662545.1 Rosa x damascena | reverse complement strand
GTACGACAAGCCGTTGCAGCCACGCGCCTTAACCCCGAGCTTCAGATACGACCGCTGGCGCTGCTCTAGCAGCCGCCGCATCCGTCCAGCTCACCGCTTGCCGCCTCAGCCAGAATCTGCGAAGCCATCAACACACACCGTCCTCCGCAAATTCCAGCCAAAGCGTATAAGAGCTCAAAGAATCAAGGCTAGTTCAGTCATTTCCCCTAGGATCCGCGTGGCATCCCACAATTGCATCTATCATTTCCCACGTGCCGCAATAGGACTCGGCTGTGAGAGTGCAGCCATACAAACGCAGTACGATTAACAAGAGAATGTGGTGCTGACCGGAAGTTCTAGCCGGAGAAGGGGACGGGGATCGAACAGTATGTTGCCTTCTTGGTATCCAAGAACCCCTCTCCGTGATATAACTGCGATTACCAGGGTAAGGATCACCATCAACCCTAAGCCCAAATTTTGGTCAGGCACCTAGTTGCTAATTGATAAATGGGTCTCTGATTATTAGGCTTGCAGTTCTCTTTATTTTCAGTGAGTCATGAATTACTCTTTGGTTTTTGTGTTGTTTGATCCTTAAATTGCAGAAGAAATTTGAATTCCTGGCTGATTGAGTTATTGGGTCTCTGTTTGATTACATTTAATTATCAAACCTCTATATTTGCACTCTGGTTGGTTTGTTTCATGGAGAATTTCATTGGATTCATTTTGCAGTTTATTGACAAATGTGTCTCAGTTTTATCAAGGGGTTTAATGGAAATTCCAAGTGTCCTATACTTGTAGTGATTCATATCACATTTTCAATGCTGTTTTCTTGGTTTGTTGAACAGGGAGTCCATTGGATTACCATGTTTCAGTTGGGTTTAATTGGTTTGTTGAACAAAGAGTCTCATTGGATTCATCTCATGGTCTTGGGTGTATTATTGGCTTTATTCGTAAGTAAAAGTGTTCTATATTTTCAGTGATTCATTTTTTACCCCTTGGTTTTTCTTTGTTTGATTGGATTATTGATCAAAGAGTTTTTTTCTATTGATTTAGTGGTTGATTTTTATACATGCGTCCCAGCTTTCTTGGGTTAGATATTCAATTAACAGCCTTCCTCTCTTTGCAGTCTTGTTATGAAACTAGTGTCACTTATATGGTTCATAATCACATACCTTCATTTTTGAACTTGCCTCTAGTGCTGTTGTTTAGTTGTAAAACAAGTAATGCTATTTTGGAGTAAAGTTCACTCTATTTTTGTATATGCCTCTCTTTAATGCCATTCCTTCGTCTGGCATTTTCTCTCTATATAAATATTTCCAACGGGACATGAAAAACTTGGTCAAGTTTTATGTTTCAACACTATTTATTTGGTTCATAACTGCACTGTGTTTACGAAACATACGTTTTGGTTCTATCACTCTGTGTTTTCATTTATGAAACTAGCATCTCTTATTTATTTCCATAATATGATTTATTACCAGCCACTATGGATCTATAGCGTATGTTTAATAAGTGCCTTGCACTATGTACTTTCTATTCAGGCCATTGAGAGGAGAAGAGCTCGCTTGGGTGAGGAGAATGGCGAAACTGCAGAGGATCAATTTCCATCTCTACAAGTTCAGGATGCTTCTCCTGAGCATCAAGTTCTCGCTGCTACTCCTTCAACCATTAAGAAGAGACCTTGCCCACCTAGTTCTGTTCTTAAAGTGCACAAAATTCTGCTAGAGGTGGCTAATCAGCCTGATGAGGGAGAGTTCGTTACACCACAGAAGAAGCTACTGAACTCAATTGACAAAGTTGAGAAGGTTGTCAGGACCCACCCCAGAATTACCCCCCCTAACTCCAAGATGGACCTGCGGGACCCACTTTTCGGTCCTCTGGGCAATGAATCTGAGTAAAGACCCTCTCCATTTTATTCAGCCAATTTTGAGCATCCATAGCATCCGGGGCATGGAGCTTATAGCTTCTCCCATGCTCCGGATGCTATGGATGCTCAAAATTGGCTGAATAAAATGGAGAGGGTCTTTACTCAGATTCATTGCCCAGAGGACCGAAAAGTGGGCCCCGCAGGTCCATCTTGGAGTTAGGGGGGTAATTCCGGGATGGGTCCTGACAAAGGTGGTGTTGGAAGAACTTCAGAGGCTGAAGAGGACCCCGAGTGCTAAGAAGGCAGAGAGGGAAAGAAAGGTTCGAACTTTGATGTCAATGCGTTGAGGAGAAAAGTAGTTTGGACAGAAGACCGTCTACAGTGAAAGTTATCACCTTTTGTCCTTCTGGTGATACATTTTCTACCCTATGTACTGATGACCATAAACACCTTCTGGTGATAATGTGCAGTGAAGCCATCACCCTCTGATGATAATGGTAGTGAAATTATCACCTTCCGGTGATACCATCTTGGTTCAGGCCAACTTATCTTTTGCTGACTGCACTTCACATCTCGCTAAGGTGTCTTTAGAATTAGGGTCATCATCACTGCTGAAGTTCATTTTTTTTGGAGTTAGTTTAGGGTAGTAACTATGGTTGAGTTTCGTTGCATCATATAAATTTTTATATTTCCCCACAAATATTCCATATAAATTGATGTCATATCCTTACCTTAATTAGTAAAAGGGCATTATTGAATATTATAATTTTATAATTCATTCTTATGACTTACCAAACACTACAATAGGAATGAAAAATTAATTTCAGAATTTAATTTCTAATAATGTTCCAAACACCCACATGGAAGTACCAAAGCATATTCCACTCCATATCAGTCTGGAAAGGAAAATAAATCCTTTTCCTATTTTGACATTCATGCTAACCAAACGGGGCCTTAGTGTTTTTGGTACACCTGGGCTTGTAATTCGTTGAGCGAGACCTTTTGCAATTGCAGTCTTCCCAACACTAGGTTCTCCAATAAGACAAGGATTATTCTTCATCCGCTTGTCCAAAATTTAAATATTCTTTATCCGCTTGCCCAAAATTTAAATATTCTTGCCCAAAATTTGAAAATTCTTCATCTGTTTGCCCAAAATTTGAAAAATCTTCATCCATTTGCCCAAAATTTGAAAATTCTTCATCCGTTTGCCCAAAATTTGAAAATTCTTCATCTGCTTGCCCAAAATTTAAAAATTCTTCATCCGTTTGCCCAAAATTTAACAATTCTTCATCCGCTTGCCCAAAATTTGAAAAAAATTTCGTCCGCTTGCCCAAAACTTGGATAACACATTGAATTATTGGTTCTCTAGGGTTTAGGATGAAGATTTTGAAAATTCTTTATCTGGTTGCCCAAAATTTGACAAATCTTCATCCGTTTGCCAAAAATTTGAAAAATCTTCATCCGCTTGCCCAAAACTTGGATAACACGTTGAATTGTTGGTTATCTAGGTTTAGGATGAAGATTTTGAAAATTCTTTATCCGTTAGCCCAAAATTTGAAAAATCTTCATCCGCTTGCCCAAAACTTGGATAAAACGTTGAATTATTAGTTCTCTAGGGTTTAGGATGAAGATTTTGAAATTTTTTTATTCGTTGGCCCAAAATTTGAAAAATCTTCATCCACTTGCCCAAAACTTGGATAAGACGTTGAATTATTAGTTCTCTAGGGTTTAGGATGAAGATTTTGAAAATTCTTTATCCGTTGGCCCAAAATTTGAAAAATCTTCATCCGTTTGCCCAAAATTTGAAAAATCTTCATCCGCGTGCCAATACCTACCGGAGTACCGGCAATCAATTAAATAAGAACACTTAAATTGGTAATTGTAATTTCGATTATTACATGTTCAATTGGATCGTTGTTGGGTTAGTAACCTGCAAAAACACATACCTCAAACACAAAGAAGGATTAAGAAAAACACATACCCAACACATACCCCAAACACAAAGAAGGATTAAGAAATAGAAAGAAAAAAAATCAAAAAATCAAAAATAGAAAATGTAAGCCAGAAGATCACCGCATGGACATTAGAGTACGGATCTTCTGGCGTTGCAATTCTTATGCGAATTTTTCGCGTTCTGTCCTGAGGGCCTCGAGAACAAACTCGGAATCTAGGACAGAGAGTACGAAAACCCTACTAAGATTGACGGCCACGTCATCGAGAAATCCGGGTTGGAATTTTAGGGCAGGGGCAGCAGCTCTGCGCGGTGGGAAGCAAATCGACGAATTGGTCCGATTCAACGGAGACGGAGTCTGATAAGACTCCGACCCGATTGGAGACGACCCGTCATCAACCTTACTCATGACGCAAGCAGATATCATAGGGCACAGAAAAGCAATGCAGAAATGGGTCGGAGAAACTGAGAGAGGGTCAGAGAGGGTGAGAATTGTGAGAAGTGGAGGAGATTCTCTCTCCTCAGAATATATAGGTAAGCATCAATGTGCCAGCTGGCATGCCAGATGGATGCCAGCTGGATATTATGTTTTCTTTTTAGAAAAATTAGATATTTTTTTTTTTTGAGGAGAAATTGGATATTTTGTTTTCTTGTTAGAAAAATTAAATTCACTAGATTAAGAAGAAAACTACCCCTTCAAACAAAAAATGTACACGAAAGCCCGTGGATTAGCAAGGGAGGGGGAGGAAATGAGTTTCCTCCTCCTATATAACCAAAATAAAAAAGTTTACACTACAAAAAAAAATCATTAAATAGTCTAAAATATAAATTTCGCATCTTTTTTATTTTCCTCTTTAACCAAATTCATCCGCTTGCCCAAAATTTAGATATTTTTCCTTCGCACTTGCCCAAGATTTGAAAATTCTTCATCCGGTTGCCCAAAATTTGAAAAATCTTCATCTGCTTGCCCAAAATTTGGATAACACGTTGAATTATTGATTCTCTTATAAAAAGATGATCCATCTTTCCCTGAAAATGCACAAATAAGATAAGATGGTGCTATCACCAGATTATCCAATACGGTAGGGATTATTCTTCAATATGTCACATCCAAATTTTTTTTTTTTTTAGATGCGACTTATATTCCAATCATGGAAATAAATTTCCAAAATCGAAATACGAATAAGTGGAAAAGAACGATACTAGACAAGTTTTCGAAATTGAAACACAACCTTTATTACAAGAGGGGTTTACAACAACATTTACAACAAAAGGTCAACTATATTCCAAGTTCTTGTCTAGGACCCAAGCATGATTAACAATAACACACATGTATATTACATTATTAAAAACACCCTTGCAGTAAAATAACTTCAAACTTATTTATTTGTCACCTGCAAAATGATAAAAAGGGGTGAGCATACATTGCCCAGTAGGAGAATGAAACCTCTGTGAAGATCATAGTTAGAATAGCAATAATGAATGGATGCAACTATTATCTATTCCCGATAATCCACATTGTAAAATAAACTGAACCTACATGTCCCATACCATGTATTTTACCACGAAGGTGACTCAGAGTATTCAACAATGTGAACTAACCCCCACCCAAAATCAAACCCCCCTAACCCTCTTTTGCTAGTCATCTTGTCTATTCCCCTTTCGCCAGTCCCGAATTACCCTTTCAATATCCTATACTAAGTGCACATTCACAAGTGGGCATACCTGGGATCTGGTACCTGCTGAGGTTATAGACTCAACTACGCAAAAGATAAACCAACATACTCTTTCCAATAGCATATTCACATTACCATCACCACCCTTATTCTTCATGTCTTATTAATGCACAAATACTTTGATTATGTAAGTGTATTCACTATTCAGCCATACCAAACAAACAGAAACAGAGGACATAAATGCATATAATCATGTACACAACCATCCAATACAATCATGTAAGCAACCATCCAATGCAAACATAGAGGCTCCCCAAGATTTTCCCCTACCTTGATTGATTTTCACGTTAAGTATCCGGATGAAAACAAGTTCCTATTGCAAGAATAGAATTTATTAGTTCCACACATAAAGAATTAAAGCAAAACTCAGCTAACATACTAAGAAAATCTTAGCAGTGAGTTATTTTGACCAAAACAGGTTTTTACTTGACAAACTGAAATACTGCAGTTTTCTGACCCAATCACCTTAATGTTAAAAACTGTACAAATCTGTTTAAAATCTGTTTTCATGGTCTTCTAACGATTTGTAGCTGACATCCTAAAGAAAATCTCAGAATTTGAATCATCTGAAAAAAAATTTCCTAGAATTAGTTATGAATTTTTAAAGTTCAGCTACAGTCCCACGTTTTTCTGCAGAAACTGCTACTGTGTGCTAACCTCTTCAGTTTTAATGTACTTTCTACAACTCCAATTTGTGTAAAACTTTCAATACTGAAAATAGACTTTCTAAAGTGTTAAATAAAAGAAATCACACTTTCAACAAGGCTTTAAAGGATGAGTGAAGGTTTTCTAAATTCAACTTTAAAACTGCATATGTTTCCTACTTGGTTCTTGACTCTTCTCAAGTCAGATTTTATTAATCTATGTCTTCCAAAAACTCTAATGACTAAAGGAAACAATAAACCAGATACAAAGTGATTTCAAATTCTAATTTGGATTAATTCAAAGACCAAAAATATAAACTATTTTCCAGAAACTAGTGAAATCAAATAGAAGATGAGAAAATAATTAGTTCTAGTTGTTCCAGTATAAACAACTTTATTCCTAACTGAACTTCATCTTTATTGTAACTTCTTCTATCATCAAGAATCCCCAGGTCTTATAATAACCTATGAACATAACCCAATTTCCAAATTGCATTAACCATCAGAACCACAAAGAACTCATCAAATCAAAAATGAAAGAATCACACCTGACTTTTTACTCCTCCACTTCTAAGATACCAAAACCCTCTTTTTCTCTCTCTCCCTTGTTTATCTATGTATGGAAAGCATAGATGGTTTAGCCTATTTATAGTGTCTGGAAAGGAGGTGAAAACGTAGAAAGCAAGATAGATATTCTAATTGAAATCTTACCCATATAGGTACTAGACTTGCCACCTCCAGATTTCTAGAGTTCCAGCTCCTGATTCTAGGGTTCCAGCTCTAGCTTCATAGCTTTGGGGAATCACCAAATTTGAAACTTGATTTCCAAGGCTGTTGACACCTCCTACTTACCCATGGCGGGGCTATGTCCTTTGTACTTTCCTAAGGCGGTGGCTGGTGTATCAGATGGAGGAGAATATGGGGGTGAGGAAGCCGATGAAGAGACGGGACAATGCTTTGAGTTTAGGAGTTGTTTGATTTGGTTTTGTCGTGGAGTTTATTCTATCAGCTGTTAAGGTACTTGGGTTTGAGTTTTGGGCCAAATCTTTTGGGCTAAACTCTATTTACTTAAACCCAAATAAGTAAAATTCAGCTCTATACTATATATAGATATATATATATATATATATATAAATAAACAATATTTAAACAAATAGTTTAGCACAGTAATTAAAATTAAACTTATTTTTTTAGAAAATGTTAAAAACTTTAGGTCGTCACACAACATCTGCAGGCTCTATTATTGGCCACATTTGGCAACACCCACACACAATCAATCAAACCCTAATTCAATAACAATTGGTTCAGAACCCCAATCAACGAAATCGACACATCCTGACTAGAATCGAACCACACCTGATCTTCCTTCTTGTTGAAAGCCCCGAGCCCTAACACCGCCGCTACTGCCACCACCTCCGCCAACCCCTCAGCCTCCAAAGACCTAATCAATGCTAGTCTTGCATGTTGTCCTTGGACAAGTTCTGATTACTCTGATCCCCTTTCTTCTTCTTCTTTCCACACACCAACTGGAACCCTCGTCTTCCTTCTCCTTGCTACTGCTGCTCCTCTTAAACTCGTCCACCAACACGTCCACCCTCTCCAGGACCTCATCGTTGACATTAACCAGCCAATCGCAGGTATCCTCCAAATCCAAATCCTGCGGGAAAAAACTGAGGCTTGCCGACGACTCAATCAATTGGAGAATCAACTGAGATTGCTTTGCCATTTCTTCGATTGGGACTTTGAATTAGTCGAAATTGCAGTAGTAATAGAAGTCCTCTCCAGAAGGTATGGCTCGCGAGGACCCCGAGAGGTTGGATGTGGCTGCCGCTAGGGAAACATAAATGGGTCAGGTTCAATCTGCCGGATAATTTTGGGAACTCGCCGGTCTCCGTCTCTATCAAATTCGAGGCAGCAAGCAACTTGGATTGTGTGAATAGGGATAAGAATTTGTGAGAGAAAGGTAGAGACTCTCCCAAAGAAGAAGAAGAAGAGATGGAGATGAATAGAGAGAATGAGGGTACGGGGCTCGGTGATCGGATTCGAATTTGAGATGGAGTGAGAGCTGGAATTGTTTTCAGAAGAAGAATATCTGGAGATGGAGATAGAGCTAGGTTAGTTTTTGGAAGAAGAATACGAGATAAACAGGGGGAGAGAGAGCTGGAAGAAGAAGAGTTGAAATGAAAAAAAAAAAAAAAGAAAGAGAAAAAAAATTTTAAAAAAAAATGAAGTGAGGGCATAATAGACATTTCCAACAATTTTGACGGCATGGACCAATTGGGAGGAAGTTGGGAGTTCAATGACTTTTTAGGTGAAATTCAAAGGTCAGGAACTGAAACGATCAAACTCTATAAGTATGGGGAGTAAATAGTAATTAACTCATTATTCTTCATCTGCTTGCCCAAAATTTGGATAACACGTTGAATATTTAACGAAAAGCTCACACACACACACACACACACACATATATATAATTTTTTTTCAAACAATCTCATGAAAGATATCAATCACTTGCCAAATAGACCCAAGTCATAGGTTCAACAATTATAACTCATCTCCACAGATCAAAGGCTGTGTCATCTAAAAGGGTTGTAATGGGGCCAAGACTTAAGGTTAATAGAAACGAAGGGATAAGAGAATCACAAAGTATCCTAAAAACCTAGTAGAGCTCTTGTTGATGTAGAGAGACTTCTTCGAATCTACCAAGACATGCAAAACGCCATGTACTCCATAAAGGCATTATAAAGTACCTAATGTCACCATGTTGGGCCTCAACTTCTTTGAACACTTGTGAATTGGACAAAGACCAAATTTTTCGATAATAGACCTTCACTTCAAAGCAAACTTCAAATCCATAAAGTATGGGGAACTAAAATCCATAAAACATTACAATTTTTTTTCTTTTGTTGTACACTTTATTTTTTTTCCTTTGATTTCAAATTTTTTTTTTCTCACTACATATACATACAATTTTTCTCATGGCACTACAAGAAATTTGGGCTAACACAACGAATTGATTTGCAAGGACTTGAAAATTCGTTGCATTTGGTTACGTTATACAAAGAATTATACAAGTCTTTGCTTTTGGTTTGAAGGATATGCAAGGAATGCATAAAGTCTTTGCATTTGGGTAACTAAAATAAGAAAAAGTATAAAGTCGTTGTATAAACTTTTCATTTCCTTGCATTGATCGGGCGGGATCTTTGGCGCTCAGATTATTTGATTTTTTTTTTTTTCTTCTCTCTATCTTATACTTCCTCATCTCTCCTCCAGTCTAGCCACCCTCAAAAACTAGATCGAAAAACATACCAAACACCAAACAACCAAATCTGAATCGTACCTTCGCCATCCGTTTCGTCATCCTTCTCTCTCAGCCTCTCACATCCTGCTTCATTTCCTATTAAACCAATCTTGGCCCAAAATCCGTAATACCCAAATCAAAAAACCTAAGCCCTCAGCCCCAAATACCTCCTCCAATCTCACATGCTCTCTCGACATCTTGCTTAGCAATCAGTTGCTTGTCACATTCGATTTCTGTTTAGCAATCGAAATCTTGTCGCTCGTTAGGTATTTTTTGCTTTTTGGTATATGTTTGCAGTCTATTTTCGGTAAATTGGAGTTGATTTTGGTTAGTTCTTTGGTTTTTGAATGTGATTCTGTCAAGAAATTGAATGGGTACCAGGCTTCGATCAAATTTGTAGGTTGCGGAGGTCTTCGTTTTGAGTTATATTTGCAGGTCTCCCATTTGTTGCATTTGCGTTTGGGTCTTAAAGGTATATTTGTTTCTTCTACTTTTTCCTTGCTAGTTTTATGATTTTCTATATTGTACATTACACATTAAGAATACTTTCATATGAGTTGTAGTAAACACTAAGAATCATACATTAAGTTTTCTTAAAGGCACATTAGAAAGATATACAAATAAGTCTGCATCATTATTAGTCGATAAACTCTCTAAGTTCAAACAAGATTGAGCTTGTTGCCTATTACCTGGAAAGATATAATACGGAAGTGATTTTATGATACCATTATAGTCTGGCAACAGATGTTTGTTAGTACATTTTAAGTTAATGAAGCTCACAAATGGTAATACTTTTATAGTTATTTATCGTGTAAATTCATCTATTGCTACATTTTCAATGGTATTA